>BMAT01005366.1:225928-241624 GCA_019649035.1 Elysia marginata | reverse complement strand
AAAAAAAACAACAAATTTTGTGACCATGCACTTAAAACCAGTCATCGGAAGCAATAAATTCTGGTGTTATTTTTGCCCTTGACTCTCCCATTTAAAAACAAGACTCTAGAATATTTGTGGTGTCAAGGTTAAGTGGTTGATGCTTGGCTTTCGAACTGAGAGGTCTGGGGTTCAAGTCCGGCTTTCAGCAGCTTGACGGTTAGGCCCCATGAAAGGCTATTTTCACACATTTCTTCGCTTCACTCATGCATTAAAGGAATACAGACTATTGGCAGTGAAAGATCTTGTCAGTATGCTAGAGTGATGTGTTTTATGTGTTGCTCCTTTGCGAGTTCGGTTGGGGAACCCATGTAAAGCGCCTAGAGCATATTAGTGGATTAGGCACTATATAAAAATGCTTTTTACTTTCTCGTTAATTTGATAAAATGGACATTTTCCATCATGAAAGAGTAAAATTTGACTAAAAAGTTCCTTGTATAAATTAAAAGTATATAAGTGTTTACTCTATACAACCATAAAATCTTTGAGACAACGGCTAAAAATTATATGAGACAGGTGGTTGCCATGAACCTTTGACTCTTTAAATGTCATAAACTTTCATGTTCTCAAAAGTCCTAAAACTTATTAACTCAATATTTTATGACGTAATGATAACTTCAAAAATAATTCTTGAACTGGCCTAAATGTTTTAAAAAGCATGTGATCTATCAATATAAAAAAATTTTAACACTTGTTTAGTAGGACTGCTGTAAATTAGATTTGATCATCAAAGCTTATGCAAAAACCGAACTCTAATGAAGATAAGTAAATTTAAATTGATTTACTTTTAAAATCCTTTCTTTTCATTTACTAAAATGAGTTTTTTACTTTTTCAATGTCATGTAACCTAAAGATATTGTGATCACCTGGTTTGAGAACTCATGGTAACAAATAATAACAAGATAGGCAATATAAATGAAATCTACATTAAAACATTTTGAATTTTGTCTCAAAGCAATAACCAAAAGTACATAAAACTTTCAAATCATTTTAAAATTAAGCTTAAAAATCACTGAAACCAGTGCATGTTTCCAATAAACTGTTAAAACAATTCAAAACAAGTCTGTAAGATAAAATACAATGTAGAATACAAACTGCTAGCTTTTTCACATTCTTGACACAATTTTGAATTTATCTTTGATGTCTGAGATGAAAGATTTACGGCATAAAAATTGACTTGCCTAAACATCTGGCATAATCATTAAGATATTGATCATTGTTTTTTATAAAGTTCACAGCAGATGGTAATGCTGAATTTATAACACAAGGACTGAATGTCTTCATCTGGATTTTAAAACAAAAGTTTACACTGAGCTGGTCATGCACATACCGTTACCACTAAAAGAAAAAAAAAAAGTCTACTACCCACACAGCACCCTTCAATCTTAAATAAAAGTCTTTGAACATTCAAACCACAGGGCCATCTTTGGGTATGACATTCCATATTTTCACAACCTTTTCATTGGACGGTGTTGGCCGAGCCACAGTTGAGAAGGGCTCCCTATTCACTTTGAAACGTTTCAGGTAACCCTCCAATGCCATTAGGGAAGAGTCTCTCATCATGCCAAAAACATTGATTGTTGCCAGGCTCCGAATGTTTGTCAGGTTGCTGAAAGTGTTACAAAAAAAAAGTTAAGGTACTCACCTTATTACTAATATAAAAATGCACACAAAGTAGATTACCCTTTTAAAAGAGCAGAGAATTGTTTTTTCTTTAAAATAAAAGCTAGATAGTGTTAAAGATGTAGAAAAAAAAACCCTGTAAAAGTTATGAATACATGAGAAAGAAAAACTGCTTAAATTTTAAATATTCTAAAAAATTTAAATATCAAATATTGGATATAGCCTCAAAGAAAGCCCTCTTTATGAGCAGCTCCATTTTTGTGGCAGCAAAGGAACACCATTAATGTAGCCCCAATAGGGCATAGATATTTTGAAGCACACAGGAACAAGTTTAAACTTTGAATTATGCGAAACAAGGTTTGAGTTATCTGGACTCGACTGTACTCACACTAGAGCTTGTGGTGATATTGAGTAACAACGACTCAGTGATATCCTCCTCAAACAAGTCAGATTTTCACAAATTGAGTCAATAGATGCACCTGTGAGTTCTGTGGAGTCGCTGATGTCAAGATCTCTCAGACGAGGGCATTGATGGCACAATGTTTCAATATCTTTTTGACAAAAAAAGAGGAAAAGCAGGGGTTAGGGGAGGAAGATAGTTACTACATAATATTAAAGTTCGGTATCCGATAAACACCACAAAACCGGGAATAAGAATGTATTTTTCAATAACAAATGTGCTTTCCTTAACTTGTCTATTTCGCTTTAATGTTGGAGGAAAAATGGAGAATAATTACTAAAATCGAAATTACAGACCTGTACTGAGTAAAACTAAATACACCTCTGAATGGAGCAAAATGGAAAAAAAAAACAGATTTCCGAATTTTCACGTAAAGTCGGCATTCCTGTATAGTCTACACTTGTGTCAGATTGTAAATTCTGCAACTATGATGCCAGTTTTAGATTTCAGTCAAAGCTTAAAAACACCAGTTAAATAAAAAAAGAATAACAATTTTTTGGCCTCACATCATCAATAAAAGGTGCAGAAACTTTAAGCTAGCTAAATAATCAAAGGCTAACAACACTGTTTTCAATACCTTGGATCTAAAACCAATTTTCTCTACCTTCATCTGAAATTTTATTCCTGCTCCCACTCATGTCCAAAGACAATAGCTGCTCAGGCAAAATTTTTATCACTTCTTGAATATCCCGGTGAGACATGCCTGTCCAGGCAATGTTGAGATGAGAAAGACTGGGGGCAGAAAAAACAATTGTATAAAAATGTCACCTGCTCCTTCAATGAAACTCTTGAAAGCAAAAATTGTCTTTTAAATTGAATATTTTCAAAGGCAAAAAAAAAAGAATGAAAACGAGAATAAATGTCTTATCTTAAAGCTAAAAAGAATTTGAAATGCACACCGAAAAATCAATACAAGTAGCTCTATGATTTTACATACAATCTATATTAATTTGAGAAATCTTCAACAGTTTTCCCTCCCAAGCACAATATGCTGTACTTATTACATTTTAGTCAGTAAACCTCCTTGGAAAAGACCAAATTACCTTTTAAATATTTCAAAGGATAGTTGCTGCAACACAGCTTACCTTGGGCAATGCTCAATGATACATTTTAGACCTTTGAAAGTCACACCTTGGCACATGGCAAGGTTTACTGTGTCCAGATACGGACTAGTAAAACCAACGTTCCTGCAATGAATTAAAAAAATTTGAACATTGATCACCTTTAAATCTTACAATATTGTAAACTATACTCTCTGTTTTGTGCCACTTGAATTTACAAATTACATATTGCAGTGTTTTTTTAAGACAAGATACCTTATACCAGCTATTTTGTACAAACTAAGTTGGTGGAAGTTTCCCTGCCCACTCTGCACTTACCCTCTGATGCAAAATCAGAACCCCTAATAAAAGGGTATGCAAAACTCCAGTATTACAACTTCTATAATAGAGGCATCAGGGTCTAGTGGTAGATGCTCTGCTTTCGCAGAGAGAGTTCAGGGGTTTGAGTCCTGCTTCGGTAAGTCGATTTTAGTCCTTGAGAAGGGCTATTTACACTTTTTTGCCTCACTCATGCATTAAAGGAGTACCCGACTATAGGCAGTGAAAAATCTTGCCAGTTGGCTAAAGTGATGAGCTTGATTTGCTGTTCCTCTATGAGTTCAGAAGGCTATTTGGTTGGTAATGACCTGTCAGGGAACCCATGTAAAGCTCTTAGAACGTAGTGGATTAGGCGCTATATAAATAAGCTCTCCACATGCTCTTTTTACTTTTATAGTAGTATTTAATTTTTTCAATCGGAGATGTAATGACCGATGACAATTTTTTGACTTGTTGGAAAACCCTTAGCATGAGGTGAGTTGTATAAAAATTGGTATTTTTCCATCTTTTTACAAATGCAATGTATCCCATTTATTCACACTTTGCCACTGCCAGTTTGAATATGTTTGTTTATTTTTGCTTATATTTTTTTTCATTTTGAGGGGAAAATTTATATACTTTTACAAATTCACATCATTTTCCATTTTGGATGAAAATCCTTGACCTATTTATGAGATAAATGCAAACAATTGTGCTTCTGAGATGTGGTGAAAGTGCCAAAGGGCTATTGAGAACGGGAAAGTCAACTAAGGTTCAGAAGTATGAAAAATTGTATCCTTGCAATATAATTTCAATGTAAAAAACTGTTATATACAATGCAATCTACATAAGCCAAAGTGCTTGGGAACAGCTAAATCAGTTTGAAATATCAGAACTGAGTTAAAGGATAGCTGACCAAGAAAAAAGCACCAGTTGAGAGTTTGAGCACTATCTCACATTTCCCAAACAACTGAGTTTTCAAAGCCTGAAATGAAACTTAACATGGTATACTGTATATAAAAAACATGGTGTTTAAAGACCCATGTACTTACGTGAGCAACTGTTCAGTGACTGGAATGTTCTCCAAGCTGATCTTACGCAAGTAAGGGCAAAATTTTAGAATGGCCTCCACCATGGATGTCTTCACATTGCACATACTCATGTCGAGCATCTGCAGCCGATACATTCTGCAGGAAAGGGAAGGAGGGGATACCAGCACAAAGCTTTGAGAATAGGATAAAGATATAGACTTATCTGTTCAATCTAGACATAAAAATTAGTTTCCTGCAACCAATTCAACCAATGCAAGTGAAAGAAAAATTAAATACTGTCATCAAACAAAGTAAAAAAAAAACTTGTTTTGAACAACAACAAGGTTATTAACAATTGATTTTGTGTCACACTTAAATTCATTTACATTGATTGCAAGAAACACTGTAAAGTTAAACCCCGTTCCCCCCTTTGTTTCTGATAGTTTGCTTAGAGGTTGCTATACCCAATTGCACAAAGAGTCTTTAAAAAAAATCCAGACATTTCAGAGTCTAATATGACATAGCTCTTTTATTAACTCTTTAAACCTGAGCGGCCGCACACATAGATCTAACCATTCAGACATACGGTCATATTGTAAACAACTATTAAAATGATCAACCGGCAAAATAGCAAAATATTATCACAGCTTACTCTACGAAGTCTTAGCTTTCGATTTCAACCACAATTTAGCCCAAGAGGGATATTTGAATTGAAAAAGAAACCGAATCATTAGGGAGTTGGTTGTTTTCAGTTTGTCTCATGCTGTGACTTCAGTCGACATGACTGCTTCTCGCCCAAGATGTTGCACTCGCGAAGAAGTTTTGGATTTATTCTCAGACATTGTAGATAGTGATTCTAATCTAGATCTAGAAAGTGAAGAAGAATTTAGATTTAGTAGGTCCAGATCTAGTTCTTCAGAAGAATCAGATGACAACACAGATAGGGATCGAAGTAGGTCTAGATCTAGATCTAGATCTCCACTGAATCAGCCATCAACAAGTGGCATTAGGCCTAGTGTTAGCCAACCCACCTTCACCCCCAAACATTGCTCTTTAGCTTTTCATCAGGCCCACCAAAACCACTAGATTATTGCTGGAAACACATACTGTAAATAGTGTACATATATCCAAGAGTAATTTGCTTTCTAAAAAAATTTTTTTTTCAACTTTACGGGACCTAAATGTACAGTTTTTATTTCCGTACTACATAATTATGGATGATGCTATGATAATGAGACTTTGCATAGAGATGGAAATACATTTGTAGATTTGAAACAGACCAGTTTTGGGCAGCTACTAGTGGATTTACTATTTTTTATCAACAGGTATGTAAACTGTACTGTTTTAGAAATCTATCATTTTTGTTCTTACATAACATTTGAATAACTATTACATCAATGATTATCAATATCATTTGAATTATTTTTTTTTTGTATTTTCATAAAATTTATTTATTTGTGATTATTTTGATGTGCACCCTTATAGGCTTATCTCTTATAAAAACAACACTACACACAAAACAAAAAGGTACCCTCTCTCCCATTTTACTCTCTTCTAATGTTCTATTACCCTCCGTCAAAACAAGGTTTTTGACCACGGGTTTAAAGAGTTAACATAAAATAAGTTAATTGTCTATTGAAAAAAAAAGCCAAATGGCATAGCATTTTCTGAATGAACTGTAGGGGCCTACCTGTCCTCTGAAAGAGGAGAACGCTTTGGGTCTGGTGCTCCATCTACTGTGCTTGTGAAATCACCCATTATCTGTTAAAATATTTTTTTTTAATTTAAAAAGGCCAATCTTCCTCACATATTTAAAGCCTATTAAGAAAATAAATCAGATCTAGATACAACCAAGAAATAAAGCTACCCATGACAATCACTGCAACTGTATAGAAAATGTCTAGGGGTCACACAAAATAATTCTACATGCGGAATTTTGTGATATATGGAGTTATGTACATCTGCGGAAAGGCCTTTAAAAGGTCTTCAAGGTGGTGAAAAATTTATTTTGATATTTTAATTAGATCATTAGTTATTGATTTTGAAAAACATTGGACTCAAGTGACCTAATTTTCAAAATATGGAGAAAATTGAGTCTTCATACTGTAACAGCCCAAAGGGCATTACCATATTCTAATAACCTAGAGAACTCATTTTTAATATTTTTTTTCAATGTTCTCATAGATAAATATGATAAAAAAAACCATCATAAACTTTTAAATTATACAAAAAAATTTCTGAGTAAAAAATTTGACAGAGTACTAAAAAAATGCCAACATTCTTTGATTTGCCGTAGACGCATGTAGACGAACAAGCTAAGCAATATCTTATGGCTCAGAAAGAACCACAAACAAGACCACAGGCTACGGTACATGAAAAAAAATCTGAAAATTGCATTCAATTAAACCAACCATTTTTTGTTGAACACATGATAAGAGTGATTATTGAGTTTTTAAAAATTACATACATTTGCAATAAACTCATGAAGATAAAAGAAAAAACCAGGCACAAAAAAAAGATCAACTAACCTCTGATTTGTTCAAACGTAAAACTTCAACACCCCTCTCTAGCAAAATCTTCAGGATACCAACTTTTAAAGGTCTCCCTCCAAAATCCATTCGTCGCCATAAGGATAGATCACAACTGAAATTGAATATATAGAGATATGAGTGAAATTTCCAGACACAGAAACACTTGAAGCAACCCTGATAACAGCGACTAGCTACTTAATTGATACTGAAACATGTTACACTCAAACCACAATACTTCTAAAACTCTTTACTTTTAGTGTCTACCAACGTATTCATTACAAATCTTTTTACTGTGTGCAACTTCATACATCTGAAGTAAGTCCATGACCTGATTTTAAAAAATTATAAATCACTTAGATTGCTAATTAGAACCATCATCATCACATGGACTCAAATCTTTTGAGGTCAACTTGAAATGGCATGCCAAACTTCTTGCAATTGAGCCTGTATAGTAAATTTCGCTCCTATCAACCCACTCCATGCTTTTCAGTTTCATCATCTAATCACTTTCTTGGAGGCTGTTCTCTACCCATCTTGCTTTCAACCTTATCCTCAAACAGTACTGATTACATAGATCGTTGTGATGACCTAAGGGGCCAAATTACTGAAACTTTTTTTTCTTTATTGTTTCCAACAATCCTGGTTGGACTCCTAACAATGAGCAAACATCTTTTTCATCGTTTGTTGCCTGTCCATGTTTCTTGTCTAGCTTCCTCACACAGTGGGAATAACTGGTGTCCAGGTTTCACCACAGGAACAAGTGGGCGAGGGCTCAATATTCAGTCTGTGCATGTCAACCTTTAGTCAATAGCATCA
The DNA here is from genome assembly GCA_019649035.1 of Elysia marginata. Classification (NCBI taxonomy): domain Eukaryota; kingdom Metazoa; phylum Mollusca; class Gastropoda; family Plakobranchidae; genus Elysia; species Elysia marginata. Next base: position 233,766 of record BMAT01005366.1, on the reverse strand, counting down.
GATTGAAAACGGGCTATTATTTTCTGTTGCCATCATTTGTGTCTTGGGCCATTACTTTGATAAAGGTTTTTCTTTATTCTTGAATATTACTGGGTGTTAAAATTGGGTAGCGCCAGCTCTTTAGTAAGCCTGCAGTTTCATTTCCTGGAACTCTGCAACAGGCTGGTATCCACTGCAGTGTGACCTGTTGGCACGGTAAGGAGTTTTAATTTTCTGGTAGGAATAGGTACCGGTAAATCAGTTCCTTCTAGCGCCTCCAAAACTGATTTGGCATCCTTGGATACGATAATTTGTTGATGACCTCTCTGTGTAAACATGAATCCATGATCTGTCTCCTGTCATGACCAGAGAGTTATTTTCTCGTTTTGATCTGTGATATGTTAGACCATCACTTTAATGCTTATGTTTGCTGATATTTCATTCCTGGGTTTGAGAATTTAATTGACATCTGTGTTTTCTGTGATGTGAAAATCAATGCTGTAAATTTTACTTAGTTCTTAACTTTGGTGGCAGAAGCTCTGGTAGTATCTGATTAAAAGCAAGGCACTTTGGAGACTCAAATAACGTTCGTTTAGGAGATGCCTGCGCTTATGGTTAGTAAAAATTAATAGTTTAAGCTACTCCATTTAGAATGCAATAATAAAAAAACTGCGTAGTTTCCCTTGACCACAGAAAGTCTAGACTTAAACATCAAGACTTTGACTGATGCATGTCATTTAGCCTAGTGCATAGATCTATTTGACAAGCAACATTGCATTACAACCATCCAACGAGTCATTGATTGAGGGGGGTAAGAGGATGGGGGAGGAGCGCGCGCACAGGAGGCCATGTCAGGGTGAACACTCCACAGGCATACAATATTTCACCTGTCAGTAGCCCTATGATACAAGTAAAGCGTACGATGCATCATCTTGCTTGTTATGCTCTAGTCTACACAAACCATCTCGGCCCCAAGGCCTGTGTCCACCTGTTCACCCTACCTATTCAAAACCCTGCCCCAAGCCTTGCCGTCTCCACAACATGTGTGTAGGATTGTAGGTAGGCCTGATTCAGCAAAAGATGCCAATTCCTGCATTGCTGAGTGACGCTTGCCTATCCCTTGGACGCCAGTAGTTGCCTGATCCACTTAAGGTAATTTTTACCGATTTCATAGCATGTGTTTAGCAGACCGGGCGTCTGTTTAGGGTATACTGATTATATATATATAAAAAAATCAGTCATAGCGATTTGGCGTTCGTTAAACCATAGTGTGCAATTATCTGGCACGCATTTAACTATTGTTTTTGTTTTGTTGGTGGATCCTTTCATTCATTTGACTATTTAGCATGCTGAGAGCTTTTAGGGCACTGGTTAGAATTTATGTGTTTCTCCTGGTTTGTAAGGGCTGTATGCTAGCTAGGTCCTCCATGGAGGGGATCAGGGTTTATTTCATTCCTTCTGTTATGATAAGGAGCACTTGGTTTTGGACTTCATCTAGTGATTACTGATGGGTTTTTACTGCAGTGCCCCATGCTATAGGTATGGTCAAACTGTCCCTTGGCAGATTCTTTTAAGAACAGCTTAATTTGCTCCCCAGGTGGTTCCAGCCTGGCTAGGACAAACATCTTCGTTACATGTTTTTCTTTGCTAGCTTCTGATGCAACAAAATATCATTATTTAAAATGTCAAAATCCTTTGCTCCTATTTTTTTTGTCTAAAGGTCCATGTTTCCAAAAATCAACATAAAAGTATCTTATTAAAAAAGAGCTGCAATTGCTCAGTTTAATCAGAAGCTTCCCTGAAATTGATTTTAAAAAATGATACAGACATTAAAATTAAACCATACAGGCCTTATAGTGAAACGATTCATAACTGATTCATTCAGATACTGATACATACACAATTCTAGCCCATCTGCGACAAACCAAAGCGCATGTGCACATTGTGTGGCGGGGTAATTGATGGAAAATCCGCAAAATTATTTCATCTGATACTCTGTCAAAAGGATCTGGAAAAAAGGAAAGGAAAATATAAATATCCTTGAATGTGTAGCCTTTGTAACATCATCATAATGAAGGCTTCATCTACTGCCAATAACGTTTATTGTTTAATAGAAAGATAACAGTACCATATGTTACTATGCCTCCATTTCTTGAAAACCCTTATTACTGCTTACTAATCCTAAAATGGAAAAAAATCCAAAAAAAACCAACACTATATACTAGTTAATCATAAAAAAAAAAACAACCAAAAACTTACCAAAACCTCTGTAAACGTCTGCGCTTTTCCGTTTCAGAAAGACCTTGGAAGTTTTAGCTGATGGAGGAGTGCGAAGGATTTGCTGGAATATTGCTGAAGGTGCTAACCTGTTCAGACCCTCTGGAAGTGCATTGGCTTGCTGGTTGACTAACAAAATTCTTGGGGCCTGCAAATTTCAAGACCATAAAATAGATAAGAGAAAAGCCGGTCTAAAGAAAACTAAGACTTCAACTTTACACCCGAAATGAATTTTAAAAAATGCCTAACGTCCTGGAAAAAAAAAAGGTAAATATCTTGCAACCAGTGCAAATGAGCCTGATGTCTTAAGTTCACTTTACAAGGCATTGATATAATTTAGAACAATGCCCTTTTCTGTGTTCCCAAATGTTGAAATGTGCATTAAATTATCAAATACAATAACTTGGCATCTTTTTTTATGTAAAACACACAAGAAAATAAAATTTAAAACAATTTTAAAAAGCGCTTCCTCAAAAAAAAAAATTTTTTTTAACACCTAACTTATATGGGCTGCTCAATTTTAAGAAAAGAAAAAAGCAAATGTTGATATTAAGATTATTTAAACTGCAAAATTTCATTTATAGATTTAGAATAAAACAGTAAGAGCTAATGTTCTACTGACAACCTTACTTTTAAGCAATATAGGGTCAGGGCAGCATATGACAAGATGTGATTCCACGGATAGCTATGCATTCTAATTTTTAATATAGCTGATGACAAAGATTTAACCTGGGTGTTTTGATTAAGAGTCTCTATAGAGTGTAATCATGATAATACAAAATGTACTGTCAAAAAAACAACAATGACTGAAGTTTTACCATGCAAACATGAAAATGAAACTGTAAGCTATGAACTGAGGTGAGTTGTGAAAAAAAAAAACAAAAGAAACAAATTGACCAAAGGCCAACTTATCATATCAAATCTTTTAAGAAATGCCGATTCAATGCAAATTACAATTTTGCTAAAGACAAAAACACAAACCACTTATGAAATGATGGTTACAACAGCCGTAAAAAAGTAACTATAAGTAGACATTGTGAAAATGACATTGTTGATTTCATTGATTTGAAGCTACGAGTACAAGTGCAATAGAATCTTATGACCCTCGGACAATAAAACCTATTTAGATTTAGCCAGGATCATTTTTCAATTTTTGTTAATACAAGTATTTTGTTTTTTTCGAATTTAGGTTTGATTCAATTTCACCGTATTTTACCCTCAACACCATTCCTTCTGCACTTTCTTTTGGCACTAGTTAATGCTTTGAATCTATACCACTGTACATAGGTGAAAGAGACAAGATCTATTGAAATCACACAAAAGTATATCTGTATTTGTAATACATTGTATTTTGCTCTTATTTAATCTTATGACATGACTTGTCACCAAACTTTAAAAAAAGGATGCAATTAAATATCTGAACAACCAAAAAAAAAAAAAAAAAAATATGGAAGGGTTAAAATAAAAAATATGGAAGGGTTAAAATAAAAAACAATTTTAACAAACCTATAACTCAAATTTAGATTTCAGTGGCTTGAATGAAGGGTTAATTTGGTTATTTCAAGTTCAATTGCATCATGAGGTGTACAATACTAGATTGTGCTGAGCCAAAAACGCCTGTGAATGTCTTATGTCTCTAAAGCTGATGTCGTCTTTAGATCGACTTTCAGATTGTTGAATGAACTGGACGACAACATCTGATGCGCTTATGGACAGATCAAGCACCTCTTTTGGACGCTGATCAATTGCTTGCAATGCAGATGTGCCACCCTGAAAGTCCTTTGATGTACTTGGACCAGCTATAGGATAATGGCAAGGAGCAGCTACCTTTTGACAGGTCAGATTTGGAACAAGAAAAGATTGTGTACCATTTAATACTTTTTTGGTTGGTATTTTTTATGGCTGTTCTGAGCTATACCACTTACTATTCACAAATTTAAATTAAAAATTATCTTAAATATAAGGTTAGAAACAAAGCAAAGATATCAAAGGATCAAGTTTTAGCTAAGATGTAAAAAGTACTTAGTGGATCCGATATTTGCATTACATGTATGTATTCACTTTTGATTCATTAAATTTGCACACAGCAATAAAATGAAAATCTACACATTAAAACCAGAGAACATCAAGCCTTTATTCTAAAGAGGAATAACCTACAGCAGGGACTGGTGGTGATTCACTGGCTGTTGACAGGGCAGCTGGAGTTACTAGATCCAATTTATCACCTGAGATCTCGGATTCTTTGTACTCTGAAATAACTTCATCTTTGCGCATTCTTTTTGATGTGTTACCAGGTGGATCATTTTGATCTTCCAAAGATAGTTTTTCCAAATTGACATCACTGTAGAAAAAACATTATATTGGATTTTTATAAATGCCACATTTAACTTAGTAGATAAGAGTAAAAAAACAATGTAATTAATCAATGATTTGTATAATTTATAAAGTCAAGCCTGTTTTTTAAACTTAAATAAAGTGTTAAAACCAGAGAGACCTACAGACCTGCCACTCTTTAAAATGGAAAATCAGTATGATTAAGCTAAAAAATCAGTATTCAGTGTTAAAAAATATGTATAGCCATGTACCAGTACTCGCAAACTCTTACACTTTTTTCGTAAAAACATTAGCACTTCAATTTTAATTTGGCCATCGTAATTTAATATGTTTAAAAACAAAATAAATAAAACGAAAATGTGTAACATTTAAAGATTACCATGCTCCTTTTAATAATACAGAAGGCCTACGGTAAAGTATTTTGGTACAGTATTGATATCTTATTTTCATATCATTAACAAAAAAATTACAAAAACTATGAAATTAAGTAACTCTGAAGTTTGACTCATTAAATGATAGTTGCCAAGCAGTGAAAAATCAGTATTTTGTAATAAAAATCTGAAAATCAGTATTTTTGAACATTTTGGCCAAAAATCAGTATAATACTGATTTAATCTGTATGAATGGCATCTATAGTAACTATAGATTAAAAAATGAAAAAATTCAGATTTAGAGCGTTAAACATTACAGATTGTCATTGTGAACTTTTGGGAAAAGTAGTGTTAGTTTCTACAAAGTGGCAATGTAACAAAGACTTGCAGACCAAACCCTGGGAAACTCCAGTTGAAGTGCTGGAAAAGACCAACAGCTTCATTCATGAGATGGGGGATCAATATTTGAAGTTGACACTGAGATAAAAAAAAAGGCTGACGTAGGTAGCCAATCAGATTGTCCAATTAACCTTTTGAGCCCTGAGCCCTAATTACATCCGTACCTGTTATAATCCTTGCAATGTAAAATGAAAACCTGCATAAAAGGTCCTGAGGAACTCCTTTGGGTTATTTTTAAACCTTTAGTTTGATCTGCAATGATGAGGGAATCCCAGACAGTTTTACCACTATTATAAAAAAAAACATCTAAAAACAAAAGTTCTAGATCGGTATATTATACCGGTCTTGCTCAAAAGGTTAAGCAGGAATTGATAAACTGAAATGTCCCCACTATTTAGCAATTATTTAAATGCTGCATTAATTGTTACACCGTCACTATCACTCTGTAGCAAATTAACACAAACTTTGAGAAAAGGCTATTTTGTTACATTTTAGTAAATCAATCATACTTTGAGTTTGATAGAGTAATGATCAACCTTCGAAAAGGTTGAAAGTCTAACATAGATTTATAACCAATCAAAGATCCTCTACAGACCTTTGAAAACTTTAAGTTGTAGGCTACTAATTAGGAAAGCATTTTTATTTTTTAAAAACAAAGAACTTAATCTTGCAGAAATCGATTTTAACCATTGCATGAGCTTTGAAAACTAATCAGGGTCCCAGAGGTTGCTGCCATGCTGTTCAGATCTAGTTTGGGTTTTTATTTTTTCAGTACAACTTTAAGTTCAACTTAACAGTTAAATGGCTTAAAACTTAAGCAATGCTGATGTTTTAAAAGCTAAATCCAACATAACTCTTCAGTATAAATTCCCATGCCAAGGGTAGTATGGCAGACAAGCAGGAATCACAGAAAGTTGGGTACTGTAGTGGCATGTATTCATAATGACAGTCTAAAGAAGGAGCTCTAGTGTCTTATAACGCAACAGCAAATCTTAGAGAGAAGGAGGGAATATCAATTCACTGTACTATTGTCTGGACCACCCAGTCTGAGGAGTGGCTGTGGCTGGAAAGGAAGTAAGAAGGCTGCAGACCTTAACAGTTGATTTTGGTACTTGGCAGGCAGTGGATGTGTTTCTCCCACTGCTCCCAACCCAACCAAGACTTACCACGACCAAGGATTTACAAGTGAGTATACATACTTTCTACTTATTGATTAGATTTAGATTCACTACAGTTAGGGTATATAATACTTTAGCACTCGTGAAAATTGAACAATTATGGTCCTTCAAGACTGTAGGGTTGATTGAGGTGGTTCAACAGTTGCAGTGACAGTTGGTGCTCAAGGGCTATGATAGCTTATCAGCCTAATGTACCCCTAAGATCTCCCAGGAAATACCACTAACTGTGTGAGCACAAATAAGACTCATAAAGATCTTAAAAAAACTTGATATTCTCCCCGTCAACCAAATTTTGTTTTAAACTTTCACTACATCTATCTACACAATCCCTTATAACATGTGCACCATTTGACCTATTTCCATAGAATCTGCACCAGTGACCTGTCAAGACTCTGAAAGAGAGTAGGAAGGTAGGATGTACCGTAGCTAGAGAGAGAGAAAGACTAGGACATTTGGCGCCGTTATAGCAGTGCTAACGTCACAAGATTTTATTACCTCTCCTAATCGGGCAGGGGGCTAATTTATTTTCAGCCCTCTGAACGGTCATTACTTTATATGCTTTCTAAAGGTGTCAATTTTTGGTTTTGTCCTCCTGTTATTAAGTTAACTGAGGGAATGGCAAGGCATCCATAGGGCTAGGTCTAGCATTGCAAAAACCTGTACTGTTGTAGCACTGTGTCTGTTCTACACTTTTTTGTTTTAAATATCTTATCGATAAATAGTGTATACATTTTTTTCTTCTCTGGTTCGTTTTAGTTTACTTTATGATAGCAACTTTGATTTCAACGACATTTCTAGATCTAGATCTAGGCCTATTCCTGCAAAGTTTGTTGGATCCAAGGTGCAATGTAGATCAATAATATCTATTGAACTCTCTAAAACCATGTAATTTATAAACTATCTCATACTTCTGCACATAATTTTTCTAGATCTAAATCTAAGCCTAGATCTACATGTACGGTTGTAGGCGTAACTTCTAGATCGCTGCAAAAACCACTAAAACAGTAAAAAAAAGAGTTAAATTTCTAAAGCTTCTCTCGGAAATTCAACCTACTTCTAAGGCCTAGTTTTATCAACTTTGGGGGGTCAAATTATTTCATAGTTTTATACGTACATGTGTCGTCTTTCTGAGTTTCTCCCCTTCTTATCTTAGTTATGACTATTCATCAGACGCTGGCAGCGTCCAACCATAGATATAAAATGGTGCACCGGACATTGAGAGAGTCCGGCCATTGTTTTAGAGTAAAATTTAACAATTTACAAATCTGAGGCTCTTTGACTTGTCACATGTTTTTCAAAC
>BMAT01005366.1:182888-196677 GCA_019649035.1 Elysia marginata | reverse complement strand
TGCTCATCAAACACGACGGCTTTTTTTTTTACAAAGTTTTGTAAAAAATTCGTATTGCCAATAAAAAAAACCCCCACAAAACGCTAGATTGGTATGCTTAGAATTATATAGCAAGTCTGCTGAGAGCTATAGGCGTGATGAGAGAACCATGCGCACCGGTATGATACATTCACCTGAATAGGTATGACTTTGACAATAAAATGATATGTAGGACCTTCCCGTTAATTTTTCAGGTTTTTTTTTTCAATCCGCCAAAAAGCATATTAAAAAATCATCAGATGAAATCAAATTTTCTAACTCAGCCGTAGGTTTCAAGTTGTTATATAAACGATAATACAGACTTTAAGCAGCAATGCGTGAGTATGACGCGAACGTCTGTGGGTCTATTTTTAGAAACTGGTTTCATTATTTTTATAGTATCTCAATCTGCTTTCCCGATTTTCACGTACGCGTAGTGAGACACGGTGCGTGTGCTAAAGCTCTCTGATATCCTTGATCGACATGACGGTTTCTTCTGATGCTTACATATATTTCTTTCTTTAGTGGGGGTGGTCAAACGTCTGTATCAGTCTGTCAAAACGAGCAAAGCCATAGTCAGGTTTCGATAAGGTAGCCTATGCGTATGCCCATTCTGTCGAGACACACGTTAGGAAAAGCAAATCAGAAAAAAGGCGAAAATTTCTCCAGGAAGAATCTTTTTGTCACAGTGTATTATTTCCCTTTCGATATACCCACCGATTTTCGGGCGTCCCATCTTTCTAAACAAGTATCAAGGTAGGTGAAGAACGGCTGGTAGTGTTTCGCCCCATTGACGTGATGAGCGTGATGGGCTGCCGGGCCACCCATGAGACCAGCCGGTGCTAGTCGGTGCGGAGACCACGGCATGTCATAGCCCGTGTGATTATCTACCAACATCCAGAGAAAGACCACCACAAAAACCAGACGGGTGAGTGGGTGGGCGCTGAATAGTTTGAGTGAGTAGTTTGCCGCCACAACAATGGCACCGCGCTCCACAACGGTGAGCTGGTTGGTCACGTGAGCGTGCATGGCGCCGTGGCGATGATGCAGAGCGTGAACATGGCGGTAGAGGAAGGCGTTCTTGTGCAGAGTGAAGTGCACCACAAAAAACAGTGCGTCGAACACGATCACAGAGCCAAATACGTGAAAGCACATGGTCAGGAAATTCGGAGATTCTACTGGAAGTGCTCTGGTCGTCTGGATCCATTGTTTGCTGCGTATTGCCCATTCATCAACAGGCACACCGGAGTATTTCTTCTGTATAATCGAGTCAGCAAAGAAAAGCGGAGCCAGATACACGACAGCATCTTTCAGTATGCCAAGAACAGTCTGGTGAACGTAGGTGACATCATCTTTCACCTTAAATCTACTTAGGTAAGAGATGTAGTGCATAGCGTAGGGATACAAGACAATAATTAGTCCATAAACAACAGTGACATAAACACTCTCAAAATACGCGGAGCAGAAATAAGGCTGAAGTCGTAAATGCTCCCAAAGAATATCGATGCACATCTGAAAAGAGTTTCTGAAGTAAAAACTGGCACAAACTAAAATGAAGGCTACTAATCTGGCAATTTGGGTCTCTTTCCTGTAGTTTTCGGCTAAGCTCCCGGCTGTTTCATTCCTGGAGACGGCCGGTTTTCGATTGGACAACTGTGGTTCACTATTTTGAGGAGGGCGAAGTGGATTTCCGCCCCTTTGCTTTGTTGAAGTGGCATCAATGATATCATCACGGCAGCAACTTGTGCGAATTTGCCAGTCTTCAAAAGTACTCGGGGCCATGGCTTTCTTTGAAGAATTTGACTTGTTACCTGTAGAAAAAGAAAAAGGAAATAAAGTGCGCTTGAATTGCAAATAGAAAAGACCTCATCTTTGGATACAAATTTTGCACTGCGATAATCATTTAATCTAAACAGTTTGGCCACAGATCCATTGAGTTTTAAGTATAGAATTGAAACTAATTTTATATATTTATCAATGCATCCTATTGGCTGCGCTGAATAGCGGAGGAAAACAAACTTTCTACGCTGGAATTGTAAGAGAGGGTGTGAGCTAAAATCTGCTCATCAAAGGCGAGGATTTAACCTGCTTTGTCACATGATAAGTCCTCACGATATTTTAAGCCTGGTTCAATCATGTCGCCTTCAGGTTCAGATAAAGAGAGATAAATATATTGGCGCGCACGCCGTTTTGAAGTGATTAGCAAAAGTGGTTTATTAAAATCTCATTGTTACTTTACATACAAGGACGGCAACGTGTCCTTAACCTTCGAAATCAATTTATTTCTGTAACAGAAATTTGATAAATGTAGTTAAAAGAATGGATATTTTGTTTCTTACTTTGAAGTCATTGCCATGACAATAGCAGTCTTATTCACTCAGAATCTTCTACCGATATTCCTGAAGCCCGGCAGATTTAGATGTACGTTAATTTTGATGGTTGACTTTGGGCAATGCGAAAGAGTTATACTTCGAAAAGAGTTTTGGCTTACTAAACTTCAGTAGCTAAGAAACCAAAGCTGATTCTCTGAGTTAGTTCTGCGCATGTCTAAAGTTTGGTTATTCATGTGTATCTTTTAAAAACTCATAAATTAATTCTTTTAAGACACATAGATCGATAGTTGTATTCTGGGTGATTGCTTCCTGTTGATTTACATGTATTTCTTAACACTAACAGGAACATTTATTATCACCCTTGATATTTTTAGGTACCTAAAATAGCAATGATCGATTAAAAAACGGATCAAACTCGTTTTTAGAAGTTAATGAGTTCCGCTTTCATTTATTACGCTCGTTTTACGGGGAATAGAAATAGTAAAAATTTATGCAGAGTTTTTAAAAGGACGACGAGAAAGAGCGAAAGCATTGAAATAAAGGCACCTCAAGACTGCGCTGAAGTATTTAATCCAGGACTAAACTTGCATTTCGCTAAAAGTAAGCATTCGTATTCTTTGACAAGCATTCAGCAGACACCGCAAAAGACTCTGCTTAAAGTCATGTCAGGGATGAATAGGAAAATGTTTATCGATGTATTTTCCATACAACGCGACAAATCAAAATCTTGAGACGTCAATAAATAAAGACGGAACGATTGTCAATATGAACAAATGAATATATCAAGACTTTGTGAATCGGTGTGTAACTTACAGTAGGCTCGTTTTTTTTTCATTGGATGCGCTTTCACAGAGACAGTCGGTAAATTTATCCACAGTGAAGGCCACGTTGAATGTTCGACAGTAATAGGTGTGGAGAAGGGAGGTACTCTTTTTAAATAAGAGACGACGATCACTTTGGCGCATGAAATTAAAATACAATGTAATCTATATAATAATTACCTAATAAATGGAAGTCTACATGATGCATCTCTACCATAGGCAATAGCTGTTTTTCTTTAAAGTCTATTTTGGCCAAAAAGTTTTTTTGACACAATATATCCCCCATTTAGCCTGTAAAGCTTCGAATTTAAATGCGCTTTAATATTGTTTTAACACGTTTTCCAAGCGTGGCGCGAAACCAACAGATGTCTTACAACTGCAAAAAGGTCAGCCTCGGTGCGGAAACGTATTCCTGGTTTAGCCTAATTGCACCCACATTTCACATTACACTGGTCTCTGTCGTTAAAAATCATTACTTAATTTCTTATTTAAATAAGCAATCACGCGTGCAGACTGGGACAGGCCTTCCTAGGCTATTGAAAGCAGTAGTAAATGTGTCGAGTCAGCTTCTCAGGCCTATTCAGACTTTCTATACATCTCAAAGGGCACTTGAAGTAACAGACATGTACATCTAATGTGTACAAAACTTCAAAACGATATAGGCTTATGTGAACAGTATGAGGAAAAAAAAACTTATTTCCTCAGTAAAAGGGTTTGTTCCCTAATTCAACCTCGTCTATTTACAAATGATCACCATGTGTTTACGGCAAAAATAGCAGAAATTTAGGCTAGCCTATGATGAAATATCGGTTACTAGCTTTTGCTCAACTTTGATTAATCTTACGGATCAGGAAAGAACCCCGTATGCAGAAGAGAATGTCTTCCTGTACATTAAAATGATTAAGCAAACGCTGCTAGTCTAGCTTAGCTTGTACATGTATGTACGTTTCATCATCAATCTAAAGCTCGCAGGAGGACCTTAGGAGAGCAGTCAATCGTAGATTGTACAGAAATTTATAACAAGGGGCCATTGGTCATTCTGCGAACCATCATTTGAAAATAGAAACCATTTAAAATGCAGCTTATGAACGTACAACAAGCAAAGATTTAATATACATCGTCCGATAATGTCTGCACGATCTTGACCATGAAATAATCTGGGCACATCAAAACCAGATAGGCCTACTGCATGCTTAGGCCTAATAACATAAAAAAAACTGTCATTTATTGTTTATCAAATACATGACTTTAACGAATGCGTCCACATACCCGACAAATCAAACCTATTGCCTAGTATGGTTGTGAAGGTTTAATAAGTTAAATGTGGTTGTGGACTCTCAACACGTATGATGCATTAAAAAGTCCTTTGTAACCGTTTTCTTGTTGAACATCAATTTATATTGCGACTCTTTCGCGAAACTTACCTTACAACTTATATAAAAATAAAATGTCATGTCTATTGCGCCAAAGAGTAAGACATCGTGGCCAGTAGCCATTCATGAGCCTTCGTATACACCCGAGCTTGACATTGGTCTGCATTTCAACAACGAACACCGGTAACTAGTGGGAGGCTTTAGTCCTCCACAATACCAATGCGGCAACAGACCTGACACCATGTTGACCACGCAACAAACTTAAGATTTATACGCTGTCAATGAGCCACAGCAAGGTTATTTTATGCCCATGGTACATGTACACGCTTTGGACCTAAGAATCAAAACGAAAACGAGTTTCCGCCGAAAAGAACGAAGTTGTAATCGCCTCAATGACCAACATGCTGATCCAGAAGAAGCAGGTCACTAGACCAGCCTTGTTTTATGACCCTTTTGTGTACCGAGGCTCTTTACCTCGGAAAAAGTGGGAGGCGGAAGAAAATTGAAAATGCTTTTCGTGTGAAATTTATGTAAGGTTAGAGAGAGCTGGCGCGGAATATCTCAGGAGCAACGCTTAGGCCTACTTGTTTATCATGCGTTTCCATCTCGTTTAACAAATGGCCTACACAAAGGCCCAGACAAAAAACAGACAATACTGTTTGAAAAAAAGTAAAATGCGATGTTGTGTGTGACACTAACAACCTAATGGAAACCAACGCGCTCTTGCATGCAAATTTATATGTTCGAGAAAAGACACATACAAGATCTAGATCTAGATTATAAATGCTTTTAAAATTGTGATGAATAATTAAATTGCTTTAAGTTGAACTCAGCTCAGGCTTAGGAGATTCTAGATCTAATCTAGAGAAACTATTTTCATAAAATTTTTATCATTTACCTGTCTACGTAACCGCACTTACGTCAGATCTACACGCGAATATCATTACACAAACCTTTAAAAATTGACATTACAATAAATAATGATCAGCTTATTGATTTTCTGAAATTTTGACTAGATCTAGATCTAGATATTTAGACTAGATCTGCATACATTTTGATTATGTAGATCTAGGCCGAAATATATCCAGCAGGGGTTTACACCATGAACATCGACGTTTGTGATGATTTGTGTGCACCCCCCCCCCCCCCAACCTTCTCGCATCCAGCGAGGCTGCTTTCGTATGCTGAGAAGAATAGAAATGCTAACTTTTCTAAATTATTCATCTTAAAATGTAATAATAGAATACTGAAAAAAAATTGCTCTTTGTTTATCGAATTTAGATTAATCTCTTGTTTTGGAATGGGCGGAATGGGATTAACCTTTTCAGAGCGCAAATTATCGTCCCTGTTTGCAAACTCCCTCTTTGAACTCAATTGTTTGCAGGCAAGAACGATATTTTTGTTCTATAGGCCTATTCTCATTCCAAATATTATTAGCCTACCGGAGATCAGTTACCTACCTGTAGATCAGTTAGGCTTAGCCTACCGAACAGTAGATAGATTTAGACTATTGTAGATCTTGATCTAAATAATCTAGGCCTGTACCCATTCTATGATTCTATCTTTATAAAATCTAGCCCATTATTATACCGGCATCGCGGATCTTGTAAGAGCTAGTCTAGATCTAGACTAATCTAGAATCTAGATCTAGATAAGATTTTCTGGATTCGATCAAACTGCTTTTGCAGATTTCTAAGTCTTTAATACATCTAATTATCTATAATCTATATCTACCAACCTACCTTTTCAAAGTTCCCGGTTTTGAAATCTTGAATAATTCTCAGAATAAAACAAACTCTAGGTTTAGCCTATTTCAGCATACTTGAATTTTTCCTGAAAGACTAAACGAGGCGAAAATATATTTAAAAAAAAAAACGAAAACAGAGTTTTTCATAAAATGCAACTACATACACTACACAATCTAAACTAAATCCAGAGGTAGAATCGCATAAATATACGTAACAAATATGCCCAGATCAAGTGTGAGCTCAATATTAACGTTAGATCTAGAGCCAACGAAAACTTGCCCTACTTTCACAGAGGCTGTGTGCAGAACTGTGCACTGTGCACCGTCTGAAAATATACATTGCATCCGCGTTTTACCCAGCTTTAGCCGACAGCCCGGCACGCCTTCCCCCTTCTCTAGGCTACCGGTATTAAATGTTACCGGTATTAAATGTTACCGGTACGTCGCTAACTTACAAGATCCTGGTTGCTGATGGACAGCGAACGACTACTAGATTATAGATCTAAAATCTATATCGACTTTAATTTAAAGGAGTCCTGCTTGTGGACAGAGAAATCCTTGCAGGATTATCTTTAATGATAGCTATGAGATCTACCGATTTTTTTCCATAAATTTTAAATGAACTGAATCTTCCACATGCAGATGAAAATGCAAAAATACCTGTAACTCGATTATCGAAACTATTGTGTAACCTAACCTAAGACTTCTATGACTGAAACAGGGTTGGCTTGAACCAATGTACAAGGAGGTAGCACATTTGTATTGTGTTGTTTTTCAAGTAAAGTATCTTACATAATTGTGTTGTTGTTTAAGCCATTCACCTTCCTCTTTGAATAAAGGATAAATATTAATGAGATGGCACTCGGCTTAGATAGGCCTAGAAGAAATGATCATCGCAGATTTTCTTAGCCTTATGATACACACAGCAAACACGAGGTGCCTGGTTAGCCAACAGGAACGTTTCTATTAAAATAGATCTAGACAGCGTTAACAGGCCTACTAGCCTACCGTAACTGCTTCAAAACCGTTAGCTTCGCTCTTGTCAAGGCTGAGTCGGTAGAGTGAGAAAGTGAGTCCAGTTTAAGGTACCGGTAGTGAGACTTGTTTAAGAGAGAGAGAGAGAGAGAGAGAGAGAGAGAGAGAGAGAGAAAAGAATAAAAAGAACACAAAACTTATGAGGGGTGGGTGAAAATGAGAGCGAGGCCCAGTAAAAGATACCAAGGCGGGGTTACAGAGTCAGAAGGTGAGAATTTAGAAGAGAGAAAGGGATAGGCAGAAAAAAAGATATAGACATCGAGAGAGAGAGAGAGAGAGAGAGAGAGAGAGAGACGTATCGATATGGTAGTCTTCTCTCCATGCATACAAAACCTATGGCTGAGGACAGTGACTCAAATGTCAATGGGTCAGTTTTAATGGTTATCGCTGATGGCATCACACAACTGCTTTGAACCCAGCAACGCCACTGGATGTCTGTGGAATCGATAGACTATAACCTAGCCTACCCTGATGTGACGCCTAGGATCGATTATCCTACGGATCTTGACGTCTGTGGGTGATGACATGGCAATATTCTTAAAAGAAGGCTATAGTTCTTCTTTTTGTTATGGTTTAATGATATATACCTATTAGAAGAGGGAACAAGGTAGAGAGATTAATGCAGATTGATAGATAGGTATATTATATGTAGATGAATTAGATAGCTAGAAAGATAGATAAATAGATAAATAGATAGATGGATAGATAGAAGGACTGATACGTATGCTGATATAGACAGAGATAATTGGACATAGACGGCTAAAGAACAAAACAAAACAAAATCTCGATATATACAATAAGTAGATACGGTTATAGGGATACATTGGGAAAAAAGAAATAGGGATAAATAGAGGAAGAGATAGAGAGGTGGATTGTTGTATCTTTTTGTCTTGCCGCGGAATTGCTTAGGAAACAATTCAAAACTTATCTTGACAAAAGAGTCTTTAATAAGAAACCTAATAATCTAACTGAATATTCACTGATTTTAATAGGGTGAGATGGTGATGATTAACTCAAGGGTCAATTACAGCTTTTTGCTTCTTCAGTTTTACTATTCAGCAATAATATTTCAAATTGTTTTTAATGCATTTTTGTACACATGAGAAAAAAAATTGTGCAATTCATTATAATGAATGTATGTACGTACACTTACATTTTTAACAATTTGATTTTACTTTGTTGACAAAAAAATATTTCATGATTGTTTGAATCAATATATCTTCATATAGAATTTAATTTTGAGCGAACATCATCATATTTTGATGACACATTTGTAAATGTTTATTATTTATTTTCTTACAACATAGTATTTGTTTCCTTTTAAGGAAAAAACAGGCTTAGTTTTCTGAATATGTTGATCTTAAACATTGTACGCGCTTAAAACACTTTGTATGAGATCACAAATGGCGCTTTTACAAATTAAAACTAATTAAATGAAATTAAAAAACTAAATAAATTGAGAATGAAAGACAACTGAAAGGTAGAATGATAATGAAAAGAAAAAGCATAATTATGATTAAAAAAACCTCAATACTTCATCAGTCCAAACACTGAGCTCTTAAGAATAGTTGCCACTATTAAAAAGTAAATTTTTTTTACAAGATTTGTTGCATTTCCATGCTCGCACTGGAGTGTTATCTGATTGTGCGAGTAAAATATCTGATAACACACAGGAATATATATTCATCATGCGTAGGTGGCGTCCATGAGCTAACATATCATTGTCCCCACGAAAGTCACGTGACCGGGCACACAATTAACAATGATGGCAAAAAGCTATTACAATTCTGTTCAGGGAACAATTTACTCTGTATTTTGAACAGTCGCACGGCGACAGATAGACAAGGGAACACAATGTACTACTGATTTTTTTTTTTACCATAGATAAACATTAATTTTTATAAAAGCAATCAAAACCAGTTGGATATTATAGGCCTAAGTGTATTTCTACCGCGGGCCAAGTCCGACCATTTTTCTCTATGCTCTAAGATAAAATAAAAATCTACTAAAAGGACACTAACTCAAGAGGCGTCACAACAGGACAAGGTTACAGACATGACAATAAAGCTATAAGAGGAAGGTAGAGCTTAAAATTAGGGCAGTTAGATAACAAACTGTGCTAACGCAATTGAGATTTTGAATGATATTCCAATTACCAGGGAACATGTGAATGGCCTACTCAATTTATTCTACGAATACGATGCAAATGCATGTATACATACCGACTATATCGGTACATACGAGTGTAAAAACAAGCTGAGCAAACAGTCAACACGTTAGAGTAGTGACAGTGAGGACAAAAAGAGAATAAAGTATAAATATCTAGTCAAATTTAAAGAATCTATGCGACCACATACCTAGAGTGATACATTAGTGCTCTCAACGCGTTCGGGAAAATTTGTAAGCTAAAATTTAGAAAAAGAATCTAGCGCTGGAAAACTAGGCCAACTAAAACTAAACTTAGGAAATAACAACTCATCAATGTTTTGGAAAGAATTAGTACCATGCGATGCAAAAAAAAACAAAAAACAAACAAACAAACAACAAGCCAAAATCACACCAGCTGATAAGTAGGCATATACATTACATATTTACAAAACTTATAAACCATAACCAATAAAGTACATGTAATGAGGCCATAGAGGCTGAAGCAAGTGAAAAAATTAAAGAGGTAAAAATATCCATCTTCATAACAGTGACGTCCAAATTTACGAGATAAGTTCAAAGGGTAAATCTGCAAGATCAGACGGATTATGCCCAGACCTTTGCGCAATAAAAGCCAAGTATCATTGTGTTAAATGTTTGAACACCCTTTGAAATCACACGTGTAGTAATGGTGTTTATCCCACCGGTAGGATTAAAAGACAGATATGATTATCTGATACACATTAGTAAGGTAACATCTCAAACGTCAGCAACTATGTATAGGAATGAATTTACTAAATTTACCACATGAGAGGGTGAGGGAAGGGATAAAAACATTACCCTCGTCACAGGGGAGACTCTGACAATCAAAAAAACTATGTATTTGCTATAATAGTACAAAAATGTATTACCAAAAATTGAGGTCGATTTTGTATTCTCTTTGTGGAGTGCCCTAAAGCCTTTGATATCGTGAATAGAGAGAAACCGTGGTTGGTATCTAGAAAAATGGATTACAAGGAAAATGTTCAATACATTGAGAGGTATAATGTAACCAAATATCATCTATGCTGTCCGTGTTGATAGTTTAGCATACTGGTAATGCATTCTTTGAGCGTTCATTGGATGTGATACAAGGATATAGGTTTTTGCCTATGCTTTTTACTTTGTTTCGTTCAGACTAACACGACACTTAAGAAGTTTGGGAGTTACCGGAACCGATCTGTTGTCAAATGGTGAGAGAGCTTTTTCTTTACATTGTGATGATGATCTATGCTTATTTTCTGACAGTATAATTGCTATGTAACGTAAAATAAATAAGCTAAAAAAGCATTTTGACTCCTGGGGCCTCTCAAACTGTAATGTTGGTCCTGGTATTTAGAAATAGGGGCACGCTGAAAAACCACATACCAGTATGAACATTAAGGGAAAAACCAATACCCCTGTCACACACTAAAGCTACCTAGACTTGATTTTATTTACAAGACTAATTTGGACAAAGGGTATAGATAATCTAACAGCGAGGACAAATGCTCTAAGAGAGAAACACACCAGTTGTATTATAAATTGGAATTAAAATATTTGAAACAAAAATTAAACAAATTCTATGGTACAGAGATACCGGGTATAGAGGGGTGCGTCAGAAGAAAGACGAGATAGATAGAAAAAGCACATTGTTTTTGCTGTAAAATAGTTCAAAACTAATAAGTTAAACTATGAAATTTTAGTGCCCAATTTTAGTTAAAAAGACTGTGATCGCTACCACAGACACGTTGGTTATTCCTGGATGCCAAATAAGTTCTGTGAACATGACAGATGCGCTAAAAATCTATCTTCTACAGAAAACTCAACATCAAAGAGGTAGGAGCATGGACTTTAGGTATGAGAAACCATCTACATGTATGTTAACTTGGAATGATATACGTCTGACCTTTGCAAACAGATGTAATTTGCAAACGGACAGAGAACTCATGACTTTGCTTCACTCATAGAACAATATGGCCCCACATAGTTACTTAAACTATGATTATCATCCTATTTCATTAACTGCACCGTAGATAATTATGATAGGTGTAGATTATCATTTTTGCAGTGCTGCAAGATTCAAATCACAAAAAAACAGCAAACAACCAATGTGTGTGTGATGTAGATAACAAAATTTAACGTTCTGCTCATGCCAACAAAAACCGAGAACTTAACTCAGAACACAGGCTTTCAAATCAATAGATTAAAATAAAGCGACCAAATTTTTGAGAAACCTATCGTCCTTTGAAGGCTTAATTCTTTTTTTACCGTTTACATTAATCTGATTCCAGCTGATTTCAGCTGTTAAACCCTTTACAAGATTGATTGACCGAGATAGCACCACCAGGACAAGTTGAGGATTAAAGAAACGCCGTAAAGCCGGTAAACCTTCAACGAATTGCTCTATGTCCTTTTTTTGTATGATTTCTCCCAGAACCTCTGTTCCAGCATTAATCGCCTCTCACTGTTTTGTGTATTACGAGTTTTAAATAGCTCTTCCGTTTTGAAAGGTATCAAAAACTATATTTTTTTATACAAGTAAATTGGTAGCTGTTACGTTGCAATGCCTATCAATGCATATAGTATCCATCACACGTTTTCTGTTTTTACTTCTATTGTTTTAACATCTTCTCGTGATGAAATAGCTTAAGATACCATAATTCAGTTAATATGATAATGATTAATCGAAACAAATTTAATTGATTACATGTATCTTTTCCTATCTTAAAAACCTGCAATTAGTGAAAAGAACCCATTATGGTCTAAAACATAAGGGCAATAACGCACACAATGTTTCTGTTGTCAATGAAAACGAGTTTGTTCCCTTGTTGAACAATCATGCTCAGACGAACTGAGCTCAAAAGAGAATCCATCTTAATGTTGACGACACCGCTATTGTCTTAAGTTTAAACCTAGTGACTAGTAATGAGCACATTCTAAGAAAGACAGAATGCAAAAGTATTAGAAAAATAAAATGACGTAATGGGGTTGGGTAGAGCAAGAGAATGACCCATAAGGTACAACATAATAATATTATAGGTTGTTTCAAAATTTGTAAATTTTGGAGTTTATATATTTGCTGTTTAACTAATATAGATCCATAACAACCAAGCTTTCCATCTTCTTTCGTAGACCTTTCAGCAAGCAATTTCACACACACACACACACACAAAACGTAGCTCTTCGTCTCTGTACAATCATTTTTCACTCTTAATTCTCATAAAGGGTTAAAAAGCATTTTAAGGTCTATGCTAGGATGCGCGGAATCATCAAAATCTTCTTCTTCTTCTCCTCGTTTGCCTCAGAAGGCAAGACCGGTGTCCTTCATGAATATGGCTGTGCAGCAGACGTCCCTAGGCTTCCCCTAATTTACCGCTCAGGCAAGTAAGAGTTTCCTTGCATGCATTCAGTTTATGTCCTGCTGTCACATCAACTGTTTGGCACGTGCGCTGTCCAGAAAGTGGCAATGTAAAGGTGAAAGTTTAACCTGTAGTGGTTTGTTATGCGCTTAAATATAATAACTTGCTCTGAGCTACTAAACTAGCAGTCTGGATCTGTTTTGTTGTGCACAGGGTGTTGGTGTATCAATTTTTCGTTCCTTCTAACCCTTCTTTGGTCAGTCCATCTGCTGTCTTGTTACCAGGAATTTCGCAGTGTGCGGGTATCCATTGCAGCACAATCATCATTATGTGTTTCAGCGAACAGCACTAGAGAGTCTGAAAGATCAGACAGGTCCGAGTCTTTAGCTCAGTTTAGAGTCTGATGTACACTTAGCGCATCAGATAAAATAACAATACTTCTAGAGGTATTCGTATTTTTTTCTGGAGGCACGAGATAGCTATTTTAGTTGATCAAAGTGTAAACTTTTTGTATTGCAGTGTTAGATGCATGTCAATTGACATACCAACACTCTTAGGATAGAAGAGAGCAGAATTTTGACATAGACCTACTCTAATTTGTCATTCTTGTTTACTGCATCAGAATGACATTTCCATATGTGTATATCCTAGTAATGACAGAGACATTGCTCTGGTCCAAATAAACATCATAGATAACTTGAAAATTAGACAGACAATGTCATACAGTTGGCCGCTTTATATTATTATTAGTCTATAATCAGACGTAGACAGGGATAGTGGGTGAGGGTGAGGGAGAAGGAGAGACAGAATGAGACGTCATACTTGCATACATCGATTTGGCTGATAGGCATTTACTTAAGATTATTCATTATTAAAGACCGAGTTTTACTTTTAGATAATAAAAGTATAATACAAACATAAAGAATACGTGGATAAT
>BMAT01005366.1:33775-44347 GCA_019649035.1 Elysia marginata | reverse complement strand
CGGTGACAAATTTAGCGTTGCATAAGGCGAACAGAAAACGGTTTGCAAACGTTCGCACTATGCAACGGCCCTCTGGTTATATGACAGTATGTACTGTTGCAAGCCTTTGTTCCCCAGATTGATCCCATCTTACATCGCTTAGTCCTAAAATGTCCAGGTGGTATCCATCCATCTTATTGGCGACCTGTTGAGATGCTTCATACATGGTACGAATGCCCTAGGTGCCAAGTCTGGTGTTTTTCTTGGTTGACAGAAGGTTCATAGGCTGGATGGCTTCCTTTTGGCTTTCACCACTCCGCCTCATACTACTCTGCCCAAGGTACGCCCTTCATCCACCATGAGAGGCTGCAATATTTATTTACTTCTTGATGTCTTAGTAACATGTAATTTTTTTACTTTGGATGGTACATTCATTGAATGCAAAACCCCTAACCTGGATGGACAGGTACTCTTTTCGAGAGGTACCATCTGTTGTTTAATCTACCCTTCAATGGCCTAATATGACACGCTAGCATTGCCAGGAGTGATATGTTGGTATTTTCTTGGACCCTCCCAGTTGAGTACCATGGAAACCACATGGAGGTTCAGCATATCTGAGAATGTTTTATTCTTTCACCTACTTTTAAATGCTTGCTAAATTCTTGCAATGTTTAATAATATTATGATGTTTTTATAGCTTTTTTTTTTAATATTAAATGTGAAGTGCTTTGAGATTTCTAATGATGTGAAAAAAGCTATATAAATGCTAATTATTATTATTATTATTGCTCTTGTTATCATTATTATGGTTACCTGGTAGTTGTCATCCGATGTCAGATCAATTGTAGTCTCTTTCCATTCTTTAAGAGCATCGCCCCGACGCCAATCTATGTAAGCTATATGTTTATATCCATTTTTCATTAAAAGCTTCAGGTAAACAAAATCTGCCCCATACTTCAACGAGGAAAATTTAAGGCATCTCTCTCCTGCAGGAATCACAGGGCTCCAGAGTTTGCTCACAGCTTTTGCTTTATTAAAGGCTGGCTCTAGATATGCAAACGGCGCTCCTGGATTGGGATAAAGCTTTTGTAAATAAAACTAACTATAGTAAGGTGTTGATTTATTTCCATTAGTTGCAAAGCTCTAACCTCATCAACGCTTCTGTCATATTCTAGAGTATACAGTAGTGTATTGTTCATTTAATTTTTTTCACAAAGTCACAAGTTCATACTATCATCTAGAGCTTTGATGTCTCAAACTTTCTATCAGTTAATTTTGGAAAAAAGGACATTTTACTGCTTTTAGTCCTCTTCTAGAATGAAAGCTTCTTATTATCTCCTCTAGTCAGACTTTTGACAAGAAATATTTTCTAGATTTGTCTTAGTTATAGAATAAAAAAAAAATTCTTGCTTAGAAATTTCTGATAAGAGTTTCTCACATGAAAGGTAACCCTTTTTTAGTCAATTAAGATATGAGTTGAACAATTTAGTTAAAGCTTGTTATAGAAAAGTTAAAACAGGCTTACTATGTTTCAAATATTCTTATATGGAAAGCAGCACCTCAAAATGCCAATTGTTGCAAGGTATCTGTCTTCTCACCATTCTGAATGAGTTGGATGGCATGGCAGAAACTTTAAAGTTTCTTAAAAGTAGGCCTACATTTATTGCTCTCTTTCTCTATGTTTTAAATCAAAAGAACTTCTAAATCATTTCTAAAAATTTTGATAATTCCATGCAACTCTGAACATTTGGAAGCTCAGAAAAATGCATTCTTCAAAATATTATTTATTGCAATATGTATAATTCTAACAAATTTTTGTGTTACTATTATTATTAAAAAGTTTAGCCATCACTGAAAAATAGTTATATGTCACTTCTATGTAACATAAGCCTATTTTGATTACACAAGACATTAGAATACTACTGGAAAAGAGAAAAAAGTTAGCTGATATCAAATTTGAAAGAAAACATAAGTCTTGACATTATAAAGTGTTCGGGAAATTGCTTTCAAATCCACTAAAATTATTTTTCCAGAGTTGACAAGAATCTGTAGTAGACACACAGGTAATTTTATCTATTTGAAATTCCAAAAGATGATTTTGTGTGTATATAAAAAAAAAATTTGGTTTTGGAAGCACTATTTTGCTGTATAAGTCAAAATCACAGCCAAAAAGTCAAATATAAAGTATTTAAAGCAAGAACATGACAGTTTCAAGCTACTACCTTAAAATGAGTGAAAATTACACATATAACTCTAAAACTACAGTATCAGTAAAAACCCTGTAAAATGCATGATATATTAACTATATTGTGTAACAATAAAGCATTCTTTGTGAAATAATTTAATACCCTTGCTCTTGATTTCAACCTTAGCTGTATGAGAAGCATTCACACCTTCAGTCACGACCCAGTCATTATCATCCAACAGATCTTGATACCAAAAACAAGTTCCATCAGAAAAGTCACAGTCAAAGGAAACCGCCTCAGCAGGTTCAGCTTTTGATGCACAAATGAAGGAAAACACAACTCAAAAATTTATTAAATATGAATCCCAAATGTTAAATTTATGGAAAGGTTGCTTCATGATTCAATGCCTACTATTATATACAAATCTTAAATCTAGCAGACTAATCTATCAAAATTGCCTTGTGGTATAAAAAATGTGCATCTATATGTGAACTATAAAATCAATATTTTCAATTTGACACTAACACATTTGTTGATATATTGCAGAAGATATGATTATATTTATTTTGTTTTTCAAATGTGATCAGCTTTAACTCCTTCATCTATAAGAAAAATAGCTGAATCTGTAGAAAAGAAATCTTGATGAGTTAATAGTATTAGATAAAATTTGTTCATAGACTTGTTTCTTGGGCAAAGAAGGATTTCTAAGTTGCATAAAAAAAATTGCACTATGAAGGATTAGAAAAATTACAGCTGTAAGGCACTAATTTAGAAAAAAAAAATGCCATGTATGAAACGACAAAACTGACAGAGAGCATGAATTTGAGAATGGTGTGTAAGGGTTGCATTTGAATGATTTTGTCTAACTTTACTAATGGAAACGGTTGTAGAATATCTGAGGGTTAGGCTACAAATTAAGATAGAAAATTAATATAGTTAGACATTAAAAAGCACCCAGAAGGGTAGCACTATCTTGTGTGGTAATAGGGCTCCCTCCCCCCCACTTTTCATAAGTGGTTTGAAAAAAGTTTATATTGAAATTTGTTTTTAGATACTATGGCCTTCTCTTTAAAATATATTGAGGTGGCTTCTGGAAATTCTTGCATTTTTATTGCTTAGCTAGTCTGCCCAAAAAGGACATTTGATGAATAATGACTTTTGAGGTAAAAAAAATAAAAACTAACTTTGAATCTGTTTGAGAGATTTTTTTTGTAAACCCTTTGTTATATAACTAAATATGAAAATCAGTTAAAACCTGGCTTTTCTTGAGAGACAAAGAAAGCACAAAACACTAAACATCTCTCTAAGCATGTTATTCTCATACCATGTTTGTCAAAATCATTGAATTAGTATAAGTGTCAGAAACTGCAGGTCTGAAACAAAATATTTTTGAAAAGACTGTGTTCCCCTTTGATTAATTTAATGCATCTAGTAACAGATTCAAATTTAGATTATTTGGTTGGTAGCTCTGTAAACGCTTTTTAGAGTTATGTTTTCTTTTACATTCTGAATATGTCCTGAGTTATTCCTTTTGAAAGAAAGTGGATCAGTAAACGGATAAAAAATTAAGAAAATACTCAGTGAAAGGAATCTCATGAATGAAGATTTAAAATGTACACCGAGCAGTCTTCTACTTCAAGCACTAATTTCCAGCCATTTGCTTATATGGTTGCAAATGGTGAAATGCATCCTAAAATTTCAATAAATAACAAAAAAAAAAAAAAATTCAGTCATTTTTCACCCCTACTCCTTAATTTTCTCTGACTGGCATTAAACATCAGTGCAACTGGACTCATTGTGTGGGAATGTTACACCTGCCATTATCTATATGCTGAATTATTTCATAATTACCTAGACATGGTTGATTCGTTACCAAGATGTTATTAACTTGAACATGATAGCTGTCACTGTAGGCTTCAGCTGATAAGTGGATCTGTGGAAAAATAAAAATAAAAATTAAAATTAATTCGAGTGTCCCAAGGCTCCTCTGAAAGTTCAAATATAATATCATTCCAAATTTTTAAAAGCTATTGATTTTCTTAAGTCTTTGAGATAAACTCAAAATGTTTGGCTTTTTTTTTTTTTTTTATTCCACCCATTAATACATAAGTTCATGGCAAGGAATAAGATATTATCAATGTATCTATATTAAGATATTATCAATGTTTCTGAGACAGCTGAAACTGATTTCAGTTTATCTTTACATTATTACTTATTTTTATCATCATCATTATTATTACCACCATTGCTATCATCATCAAGACTATCTAGTGACAAAAGGATTTTGAGGTTTTTTTTTCAATGCTATATTTTTACCTATTTAACTTATCTGAATTTTGTATGAGCTGCAGTAAAGTGAGTAACAACTAAACTGAGGCATTATTTTTCTTTTTTTTTTAATTATGGCCTCAGTATTCAAAACAATAGAATGAAGAGTTACAGTTAATCGGCCTTAGAAGAGCATATAATTTTCTTGATTTATTGTTTACGAGTTTGCTTCTGCAAACACAAATCAGGAGTAAAATATGAGGCATAAAAGCTTTTTTGCAAAGCATATTAAATAGAGCTACCAACTCCTGATAAACTGTCTCCAGTCCTTAGAGACCATATTTTCAGTATTTTCCAAAGCATATCAGTACTTATGAGAACAAGATCAAACAAAAATGAGACATATTCATGGAGCTGTGTATGAAGAGTTCACTAGCAGAGGATGGTCAGTCTTTGATGTTTGAATTTTCAACTAAGTGCTCTGAAGGAAAATTTTGAGTTTATCCTTGAAGATTGCAACTCATATTTCAGATAAAAAAAATACACTTCATTTTGCAAGTGACCTTCGAAAATTCTAAACTTAATATTTCGCCTTCTACATTACTGATCACATATACTTTTTCTCAGTCAAAGCTTAGTTCAGCATTTTAGGTTTGACACCAGTACTCCAGTAGCCGTCACTTTGGTACTAAAATACTAAATTCAATACTGTTTGGCAGCCCTGAAAAAGGCCTGCTCAAAAGTGTACTCCTTTGTAGTTACTAAGGTTATATTGCGGACTAAAATGAAGATCCACACCAATGAGATAAATAGATGTTGTAAAGATATGTTTTGCCAAAATTATATTTTTATACTTATATGTTAGCATGAAAGTATTGCGCTGCAGTGTATATAATTCTACATCAGCACTGCTATATGTGTATTTAACTTATCTGTAGATTGCAGTTAAGATATAGAATTAGGATAGATGCCTTGACTAGTCTAGGTAACTATTAAACAGAAAGGCATGATAAAACAGGCAAATTGTTGCAACAAAGTAGCCTATAGTTTCAACTTTAAATTCATTAGATCAGGTTTTGAAAATATAAGGAGGAAAAAATAAAGTTTGATGGGAAAGAATAATAAAAGAATATAACATAGTAAATCAAAATCATGTGCAGTCTTGCTTATAAATCTACGTCAAATTTGATATAATTTTTTTTCTCTTATTGATATATGTATTTTAACTTATTGTAAAGCACCTTGAGCTTGATTTAAAGAAAAGGCCGCTATATAAATGAACATTTATTATTATTATTATAAATCTTATAAATTCAGTAAAAGTATTCCAATCACTGTAAAAAAAATTGAAGCAATATCTACATAGCACTTTTCACTCCAATCTTTTTTCCCTAAGTAATGTTTTAAGTCATAATCATAAAATATAAAGAAATAAAAGATTTTTTATCCATGCCTGCTTAACTCATTTAAGACATAACTAATTTTTTAGAACTTTTCAAAAATTATACGAATGATCAATAAAATAAAATAAGAAAAGCAGAACACCTACTCTATGACAAACTTTCATGTATCAAATGAATGGCATAAAATTGGGAGGTGATATAAAAAAAGCAAACTGTGCTTCATAATAACTAATATACACATTAAAAACTCATATTTTTTTTGGTACATGAAGCTGGTAATAATAAGTGTCAGTTCCAGCCTCTAGATGTAGACCTATCTCTTGATTGCTGGAACTATCTTCCTCATTTATTATAGAGTGCAAAAGCTCAAAAGCTTGATCTTTTGTTAGCCTTGGTGGTCTTCTGCCACCACTAGATCTTACTTTTATTAAATTTGAAATCTTTAGACTAAAAAGTAAGGTATTTTAAACCAAAGACACTTAATATAATAATTTTTAAAGCAAGAGAGCCCAAAATTATTTTGGGACCACCTCCGAGATTTCAACAAGATTGCGAACCTCTAACCTGTCCAATGACTATATTGAAGCGTAGATGTAACAACAATATGTTGCTAACCTAAGTTCCAGGTGAGACAAATTGGCAATATATTAACATTCAGTCTAGAAGCTTAGGAGGGTGTTTAACTTTATAAGCAACCTTCTTAAGCAAGAAATTGTGCAAATGGTACTTTAGGGTAGTAGTTATTTTAATAATTTTGAATTACTTTAATAACTGAAGTGTTGAAGAAAACTTAGGGTCACAAGTTAAGGTTTAAATAGAATAAAGTTACACACCATGAGGTTGGTTGAAGGGTATTTTTACAAGCCCAATTCCACTTCAAAGGTGCTCTCAGGGCTTGGGTCCCAATGACAATTTACGGGCTGCCACCCAGAGACTAGCGGGGATACCATGACTTAGCCTCAGCCGGTCACATTATACTGACACCGACCCAACCAGTAGGGGCCCGGATTGTGCTCGGCTGTGTTTCGAACCAAAGCCCCCACACACCATGAGAACCATGAATTTGCATGTAAGCTTTGGTGCATTCTTCTCTCTTGTTTCTAACAAGTTATGAGTATTGCTAAGATTGCTAATGATTTCATATATTATTTGATGTTTATTTCAGGCAACCCATGGGGGTCAGACCTACTGGGTTAGGCCCAAGATCTATGGAGGATATTATGAAAGCTTTTGGAGAGTGGTTATAAATTTGTGTAATAATTGACACCAAAGAATATGATGTGGTGTAATTGTATTATATTCTGAAAATAAAGGATAGAGAGAGTTATTGGACGTTAATTTATTTATGGGATACGAGTGACACAGGAATTGTGAAACAAGTAACGCTGTGATTGTAAAGTAAAGAGCCTTTTTATATAGCCCTTATCCACTAATATGCTATAAGCGCTTTACATGTGAGACAAGGAATGCGGTGAGAGAAAGTGGCGACAAACCCAAAAGCTCTACCCACTGAAAAGATGAGGTGTGGCAAAGGCGATGAGCAAGCTTGAGGCACCCAAGCCCGTGACAAATTTATTAAGCTTCCTTAACTTTTTGTTGTCTTCCATGGTTTTTTTTATAGAATTTTTTGTTGCATAGACCTATACAGGCAGTTATGACAAGAAAAAAGGAAAGCAGCCCCAAAAATTGCAACTAAAATGAAGTTACCTCATAACGATCTGTTGAGTCCACACTCACACGAGCTGGTTTCCTTTGAAAGGAGTTTCCATTAGTTAAGTCCATTTTCCACAACAGTTGCTTATCTTGTTCATAAAAAACAGGAACCTTTGTCAAGTATAAATTTCCATCTCCTGCTAGGTGAGAAAATTGGAAATGAATGCACTGCACCTGAA
This sequence comes from Elysia marginata, assembly GCA_019649035.1. Taxonomy (NCBI): domain Eukaryota; kingdom Metazoa; phylum Mollusca; class Gastropoda; family Plakobranchidae; genus Elysia; species Elysia marginata. The sequence continues at coordinate 36,619 of BMAT01005366.1, read as the reverse complement.
GTTAAAAGTAAAGAAGTAAAAAAATAGGTGTGTAATTGAATCTTTTGTTCCTGTAAATGAACAAATGATAAAACTTACTTGTTTTCTTTTTACTTACAAAGACATGTCCGACCCAACAGACAAACGATACACTCTTTCCCTCTCCGTTGACATATAAAAAAAACTTTATGAAAATTTCCTACCTTTTCTTGATTATATTGTAGCCTTTGTAAAGATTTCTTTTAGGTCTGTGCAATGAAGCATTGGGAACATTTACTAAGATGGAAACAATCAATACTCACTAAGCTGTATGAAAGATAAAAAAGGTCAAATTCAAGTCACACCTGACCTAATCAATTTTTTTATATTCCTTATAGGTCAAGGTGCACAACTTCAACCCCTAATTCCCGTTATTCTATATAGTAGTATGCAGGAACAGTTTCTATTGCTATTTGCTTATCATGTTGTTTGAAATTAGAACAAAATATCTTTTCTCAATGTTGTGCCCTAGAATCTAAAGAACATTGCATTTGCTGTGTTGTCAAAAAACAATTAAGAATGTTAAATGATAAAAGTCACATGTTGATTTATAAATACAAGTTGTAGTTTTATATAGTAGGAGATATTGTTAGATACAGAAAATTTATTACATGTTGCAAGGGAAATAATTCACTTTATTTTTATTTTTGGGAGTGCTTGAGGGAGAGATAGAATTGGGAATGTGATTTCAAGAGAAAATTAGAGTAGCCGTTCTCGGCTGAAAGGCAACCAAGGCGTAAGCGCATTTTTTCTTCTAGTTTTCATTGTTTGGTTTCCTTCAAACTACTTAGTTTTGCTTTGACAATTTATCATTATTGACTATTGAAATTTAAAACAATAAACTAACTTACTTTTGTTTGTTCACTGTTTTAAAAGCCTAAATTCTCTATAATAACTATGTTTGTGGCATATTGGTTCTGAATTACATGCTTTAAATGTTTCGTTTTAAAACTAAAACAAAGCCTAATGCCTACATGAGCTTTTTTGTGTGGAGTATAAGAGAAAAGGGAATGTCATAAGCGACTGATTGCAGCTATTGAAGCAAACCGTTGCATGTTGGTCTTCTTTACTTATCATAATGAACCCACACTGGTTTTATTTAGAATTATTTTGATTGTGTCAGTTGGCTTTGCAGTAGCAAGAAAAACAGTAAAAAAAAAACAAAAATACAATGGCTACATTTTGGCGTTAGAAGTGGAAAATCTATAGTACGTTTGAAGCGCAAGATAACTTTTTAAGTATATTGTAATAACTTTCCAGTTTCTAGATCTATAATTGCCTTGATAAACATTTTGCATATAGGCCTAAAAAATTAACAGCTTGTTCTAATCTTAGTTAAATGGATTTTATTCAACGTTATCCATAACGTATCTAGCAATTTTTCTTCCTCATCTATTAAAGACTTATATAAACGATATTTATTGTGTTATCTTTACCAGCAACCTGTCAGTAAATTTGGAAAGACCTGTCTAACAGTCTATGGTTATAAACAATAGGTGCCGTTTACTATCCTATTTTATAATTCTGTCAATTTTACATATATCAATGTATAATACAAACAAATATTTAAAAAAAATAATAACAAAGATAAAGAAGAAAAGCTGCAGATTGCCGCATGTATAATGTTGAAAAAGACAATGTAGATAAGGTGAGTGTCTGCAAAATAATATGCGAACAGTACATTAAAAGTCTCTACAATTTTNNNNTTGGAATGGATCAAGGTAATTACACTTTAAATTATAAGCCTAAAAGGATTTAAAAGAAAGAAGTATTCTGCTGTTGATAACGCTAAGAAAGCTTTGTTTTTTAGGTCTTGTGTTGGACACAACCTTTCAACCAAGAACAATAACTCTTGCTTTCCGGCTAATCTCGTTGTCGATTATTAGAACAACTCTGAACATGAGATTATTGTGAAGAAAGAGCTAACTTGTCATGTGTAGATAAAATGTCAAAGGGAGAGATAAATTCAATCGGTTTCTTTATGTTCTATAATAATGATTGTTTAGTCTAGTTTCTTACTTGTTTGATTTTAGTTGCATGCAAGTTAACAATTATTCTTGTGTTGTCTATGTCTAGCATAGGCTAGATTATTTTTAATGACTTGTGAGATGGACTGAAAGGATAGTCAAGTTTGATGACAGGGCCTTTGGCTGGTGAGATGCCGCTATCCTTGGCAAGGATAAATTAATCGATTTTGTATTCAAACAGTGGTCTTAGCGTAGCCTTGGACAAGGTAGAGTTTGGTGTGTGTTGTATATCGCCTGGGAGGCCAGGATTTGTTTACATGAGTTTCCAAACTTAGCCATGATAATTATCGTTATTGTTTTTGTTTATCGCTGAGTGGTAGACTTATTCAGCCGATGTTAGCCTATTAGCCAGCAAAACAGCATTGTACAATCACCTGTGTTTTAGAGTAGTTATTATTTTTACTATGATGCTTGATCATTCATGCGCATAATGATTTTGTATTGTACATTTACAAGCAACCGGTTTGATTTGGTTTTGTCTTAAACTTTTCTTTTTCTTCTTGGGTTTTGTCTATCTTTTTTTCTGGTTTTATTTTTTTTGCTGTGCTTCTTTGTTTTTCTGGGTTTTTTAAAAATTTTCTGAGTTCTTTTACTGTATCCTAATCTTTTTCTTGATTTTCTAGCGAGTTTCTGTTTATTAGGTTAGTATTGTTTCATTACTTTTTTTAGCTTACGTTTCTGGGGTTGAAATTTGCACGCCAAGGGATACTGTGTATCAATAAGTTGTTGCTACATGAAAAACGTTTAAAGAGTAATATCAGTGCATAGTAATAAAACTTTTTCTTCTTTTTTAAACCAT
>BMAT01005366.1:11338-23175 GCA_019649035.1 Elysia marginata | reverse complement strand
CCTTTATTTCACATACCACATTCTTGGGAATTAAACGTACAACACCAGTACTCTCATTTTTTTTTTTGGTCAAAATTTTGAAATTTATTTCCCAAAATGCAACAATAAAGTTTTCTATCTAAGATGAAAAAAGAAACAAATAAATCATACTTAGAGTTTTGTCAGAGTTCACCATGTTTTTTATAAAAATCTTTTACCTCATATTCCTTTGCAAAGATTGTTTTTTTTTAATTTCAAGACTAGAAATACTGATGTTTAGAAAAAAGGCATAATAAAGAGCTTTTCAATAGTGGGACTAGTATGAAATTAGACTATGCCTCTGAATATTCAGTTTTAAACAAAGATTTTCACTTTTTCAAAAAGTAACTTACTAACCAAAAGGGGAGTAGCAGCAAATTAATGTAGTTCTCACACAGATGTAAAGCTGTATTATTTTTGACCAGATAAAGCTACAGCCATATTTCAAATAATATAAGCAGTGTAAAAGCACCTCCACCTCACTCAAACAGAAACTTATCTGTTATGCTTTTCAGTACTGTAAACATTTTATCACATTTAAAAACTAAATGCAAAATAAAAGATAAAAACATACCATGTGCTGGCACCATTGCAGACCAACTTATTTGAGAATCTGCATCTGGAGTGAAAAGAAATAAAGAGTGATTAAAACTTTGTCATAATATGGGTGATAATGTGGGGGGCAGCAGTTTTGTTAAAGTACATTGTGCGCGTAAAATTGTCCATGCAGTTACAAGACATGGTTCCATGAAACATAAATCATTAAATAACCCACACGTGCTAATGTTCTGATGGCTTTATCCTCCCTCTGCCTTGCTTTCGTGCACCATTATTTTGCATCTGTGAGGCAACCAGAGCAAATCAGGAACAAGTCTTTGAGACTTGCTATGAGTTAGCGTTTTAAATACAATAATTTGCTATTGAACCAACTATTTTTTCTGCCTTTAAAATGAAAAACTCAAGATTAAATTAGCTAGAGTAATTATGTAATAATTAAAAAAAAAATTTTTAGCACTTAGAATACAGTTTTAGAAAATGCTGATAACATAATATTTCAAATTTCTGACTTGTGCCTAATTTACCTTGGTCACATATACACAGTGTCATAAATAATAACCATAGCTGCTGAACTGACATTATTTTATTGTCAAAGAAATTAAAATAGTCACCCCTTAAGAAAATTTAACTTTAACATAGTTAAACAAAACGGTGGTTTTAAATTCTACAATATTCTACAAAAAGTTTGCTTACAGTTGGGCAATAAAGAAGAAAACAGTTGTTTAAAGAAGGATTAACCTTTGAAATCATCCTAATGTACCAATTTCTATATCTTCATATCACCTTCTCTCTCTCTCTCTATCATAAAGTTTCATATAACCTTGATTAAAAACATCAATTATGATAATGTGATTTTTATACAATGACTTTTAACAAGCCACTCTGGCTCTAGTTTGTTACCATGCAATGAACACAAACACACTCATCTGTCTGTTTGTCTGTCTTGCTTTATAATATAATCTCCCACTCTATGAAAAACTTACCTAAACATGAAGTATCTGTGACAATGATGTCATCAATGGCAATATAGCCCGAGCCACTATTGCCTGCTGTCGCTTCAAATACAATCTGGCAACATAACATAAGAGAAATAAAGTCTGAATATAATTAAGTTAGTTAAAATCTCTCACGGCGTTGTATTACACCCCTCAGGGTGGGAATTTAGTTTGAGAAGTTCCTTCAAGCTTAGGAGACGTTCCTAGTTCCGTACCTGTCTCCGACGCAGGCCAGTGGTACGGCAGACACGATTTATCACCGGCCGGTAATTGGATCTGACAATCGCGCTATCCGTATCTCGCGGCACTGCCTGTGCATTTGCAAAAACTCCTCCAAACCCTCACTTTTAACCTGCATTATCTTAGTACCTCAATTCTACTATACCATCGAGTTTAGTACCATATTAAAGATCATTTTTTCTGCATGAGACGCATTGCTGGAAGCATTTCTCATTCTTCATTTGGTGATTTTGACAAAGTATCTCTTTGGTATGAGTGACTTTCGGAAAAGTTGTTAAAATTTAAGTTATTTTACATAAATTAATTTCATATCAAAATATCCACTTTGGATCGTCAAGTTTCTGATATGTTTAAAACAAAAAATATTTTATATTTTCAGTTGTGAAAGTAGTGAAATGGTCCATCTCTTTGTTGATTTTAAATGAATTTTTAAAAACAAGATTACATGGGCATCCTACTAGCTAAATAATATTAACGGGAATTTAACTCAACTACTGACCTGATTCTCACACTATTATTTTTTTATATTTGCTGAGAGAGCTTTTCGGTTGGACATTTATCAGCATTTAAAGAATTACAATATGGAGCATACAATTTCCAGTCACCAAGAAAAACTCAATGAACTTTGCTGACAATACGGTCGGCGTGTCAAGACTAAGGCGGAGAGACCGAGAGGGAGGAAGAAACTGGCCTGCAAGGATTTTACAGCAGACATTCTTTTAATACACAACTTCCTCGTGAAGAGAGACAGAGGCTGTGCATCCTCCTTTTAGAGAGAGAGACACAGAGAGAGAGAGAGAAGGGAGAGAGAAAGAGAAGCATATTGGATGGTAATCGTTGCTATGGTTTTTTAATATTGAAAATAAAGACCATGAACATATTATATTAATTATTGACAGTGAAACCTCTTGGTACGAACACTCTTTAATCCCTTCTTCATTCAAGGAATAGAGTCAATACATGTACCATAGTCGCGGAAAAAGGAGGGAGCGAGTGAGTGCGTGTTATTGATATAATAGCAGAAAGCAAACACTAAATGCCCACTTCTTAGTTTCGATTAACTGTTGCCCAACGTCTAAGATTGTGAATTTCATTGTGAATGTCTCAATATTGATAACGCTGGAGGTATCACCTCTAATACTTTACCTTCAATATAGTGTGGACTCATGTAATTGAAACTAAGCTATACTGTAACTTGGGTTTATCATTAAATGAAGACAATGATCATCTTGAAACACATATCATTGTAAGGTACAAATATTTTTGTATTTTTTAAATTTTCATGCAAATAAATCCATAGTGGAGGTCTAAAGTTATTTGAGTTTTTATAAAAGGTTTTCATGTTAAGGTCATCGTGACCTATCAGAACCACAAAGTTTTCATAAAGAATGCTGTTAAAACTTACCCTAACCAGAGCTATTTTAAAATATCATGTTATTCATGCTGGTTGCTTATTGGCACTAAACTTTTTTTCGGAGCTAAACGATGCATAGTTTTGATAAAACAAGCATTTGATTACGATGATTACAAACTGATTTTAACGTATAGCCAAGCCTAGCATAGAGCAGTTTGACAAACGCAGTCAAGGGGTCATGAGGTCTCAGCGCCCAGTCGGCTTGCAAACTAAATGAGCGCTCGTACAACGCCGTGCTTTGTGAACATAGCTTACAAACAATATCCATTCCAATTCCCTTTTAAAAATGGTTGTCAATTCCTTATTTTCAAGGATTTTATGTTTGGGATAACATAACAAGGAGGGAGAGGTTTATATTTTTATGTTTTTTTATAGACATGAAAAAAGCCAACTTAAATTTTAAGCATTTAACTGTAGCAAAAAAAGTTTGTGACAACTTTGTATGTCTACCTTGGGTTAAATTATAAACAATTTGGCACAAGTTGCTTTGACCAGTTTTTCCCTTTTAAAAAATCTGCTGCTACATAATATATTAAACTTTATTTACTTGTTTTGAAATGAAATAACACAGAATTAAAAAACAAGAGTTACAGTTCTACGATATAAAGAGCATAAAAATTATCTTTAATTTTTACTCATACGTCAAGATTCTGATATGTGCCTGATTTTACCCTGGTCACCTCACCAATGGAAATATATGCCTCTATATTATAGAAAGTTAAAGAGTTTATTTTAAAAAAAGCACAAGAAAAAGACTTGCCTGAAAGTTTTCCTCCTGCTCTTCTAGCTTGATTGTCTTATGATTCCATTCTCCACCATATGAACTTGTTTCTAGGTTTGATACAGATGCTTTAATGCTCCATCTCCCCTTTTTATCGGTGGAAAAATGAACATTCAAAGATCCAGCATCCTTGTCACTGAATTGAAAGCTGAATCTAAGACAAGAGACTTCACCTCGACGAAATAGAGGGGATATCAGTTTTGCCGCATTGCCTAAGAGGGAAAAAATCATTTCTTCAATACTAAAATACTACATTTGGCATTTCACAGAGCACTAAAAGTTTTTAGGCGACCCCCATTGGAAAATACTCTGTTCAATACTCTGTTCTTTGTTTAAAAAAACCTGATATAAGCCATCTTAGATGTTTCCTACTTTATGAATGCTCAGTACTTTACATGTGCTCTAATTTTATGGCCCAATGATTTCTCAGAGGATGCGCTGTCACATTCAGTTGGATACATAGCAGGCTGTAGTCACTTTTATTTGGGTTTGCTCAAGCTGCTTTGACAGCATATCATCATGTTACATTCTGAAATCCCTTGATATAAGACAAAAAAAAAAGCTTTCTTTTTCTTACCATTATTTTCACTAAACAGATGAAAATAAACTAAAAGCTTAGAATTGGTAACTCTTATGGGCTTTTGTGAAGATCATTTTTATCCCGACTACTTGGTCCTGAACTCAGCTGCAATGTGTATGTTTTAGAAGTCAGACATGAAAATTATCTTCACATTCTGTTCAAGAACTCTCTCAGTCCAGATTTGTCTCGAATTCTGTTCAAATGAGTTGTAAGGCGAACGGTTTAGTTTTGAGATAAAGGCTTTTAAGTTTAGAGGGTGTTCAGAAGTCAAAATTTTTAAATTTTGGATATTGGTGCTAAAACCATTTCTAAACAGCTTTCACGCCTTATTGAAGTTGAAATTTCATGTTTTATGTGTTTAATTTTGATTGGTGCGATTGTCAAGGCCTCAACACCTTTATAGTTTATAGTCGTCTAAACCTTAAATGCTGTTTTCTCCCCTCTCTGAAATTTCACAAGTCCTAACCCCGCTGACTTCAAACGGTTATGACTTCATTCAGTAGCATGATAGAGCTTTTCTGTTTGTTGTATTTGAAAGTTGAGAAAATAAGCTTTTCTGCGGTACCAATACCCAACTACCTTCTAATTTCAACTGAAGACACATTTGGACAGAATGCAAGGCATTTTTATTTTACTTTTATTGATGCTGAGATGATACTTGTAGCAAAGCTGCTGGTGGAATGGTTTCTAAATTGTCAATTTTCTATATAAAAGGAACCATTGGAGAAAAATAATACTAGCATTGAAGATTTTTGACATAATAAGAGATGCTTTGACAATCTAAAAGTAGCAAATTTCTTTTACGATGAAATCTAGATTTTCTAAACACAACAGTATTAAAGAGAAAAGGATTTCCAAGCCTTCACAGCTGTACAATACATTACTCAGACATAAAAAAAAGAAAGAAGTCTGCTTATTGAGAATACCTAAACCATACAAACTTTTCAAATATAAGATTAAATTTGATAACAAATTTAAATTTTAAACAGGATGCCAAATTGTTTTGGATAAAAAAAGGAAAACAAACTTTGCAACATATCTCGCATAAAACAAGTTTCATTTACAAACTTGGCAAGGTTATACATGTTTCAATTTCATATGGTTTAAAAAACAGCAAGAGCCAGAATTATCGGGTATTGAGCACCCTTGTTCAAAGTGTTTAATGTTTACCAACCTTCAGTCTCTCCATCAAACAAGGCGAGTGCAAAATGTCCTGAAACAAACATAAGAGCTACTGAGCCAAGATAAAAGGAAAAAATATAAAGCTTTCTAGGAATAAATGTATTTGCAGCGGAATATCGATATTTTTTGCATGGAAAAAAAAACAATGACCTTTACTTGTATAAAAATAACAAAAGATCTTACAATGAGCTTGCCAGAAACTGTAACTGTTGCAAAAGTTGAATCAAACATCTATCTAGATGTCTTGCACTGAGCTCAAATGAATTGGATGTTCCCATTGAACTATTCAGTTATGTCAATATTTGTATCATTACATTTTTCTAACAATTGCTTTATGCCTTTTTCTGGCAAAAAAAAATTGTGTTTGGCTTCTTTTAGCTTAAGCAAACAAAAAAAAAGCTATTGCACTTCATTTAAAAAGATTGATTATCTGTTAAACTTCAGGCATATTTAGGATCAATTTGGGGAGAGAAGGCAAGAAGAATGTACTAAAGCACTTATTTGTGGGTGAAAAATGTAGGTTTCTATCTATAAGTGCTTCTTTGTTGTATAGAAATCATTAAAAAATATAACACAGACTTCTAGGTATAACCAACCCAAGTTAAATTGAATTTAACAATCTGTGAGAGTAAAAATAGCTTACGTTAAAATCTTAAAACTTTTCGTCATTTTCAGTAACATGTTTAGATTTTTATATCATAGTAAGTCAATGCAACACATACTTCATAGTGGCAAAGAAAATGCAAACTAAACCTGTTGTGGTTTTTAGTGTGTGATCCTTAAGCTTTGTTCCTTGAAACTTTTTGCTTGATGCCAAAATCCAGTCAAAATGTCCATCACTAGAGTACAAGCCCAGTCCATTCTCAAAATAGGTGTTACCTGTGAAACAAGAGGAATTTTTGGGAAGAAGTAAGTATTTCTCCTTAAAACCAGAGACAACATTATCATTTTTCTATGACATTTACATATTGGCCCAAGAGACGAATTAAATCCCTTCACTAGAAACAAATTCTTGGGCAGGTCTAGTCTGAATGAGAGAATTATATGTACCGAAAACATTATAAATATAGTAAACATGCAATTAAAGCATTTTTCTAAGCTCAAAGTTACCAGAAGTCTAAGCTTCTCTCATTTTGCTATAAATTTATTTTCTATACATACAAGAGTTGATCAAATATAAATTGCTCTTGCTGTGAAGAAATTGTTCGATTCTCACAAAATATTCATGAAAAGGTTTTATATATATATATATAGATTTTTAAGAAGATAAAAGTTTAAACAGAATTGGACACTTCCCCATTAATATTTCCTTATGTTTCTGCACAACAAAGCATGTGAATCCTGCACCTCTATTACAAGCTAGAGCAAATTTTGCAAACACAAAGGCCTGTCATCAAGTATAATTACTTAGAATAGAAAACTCCATACTCAGTGACTTGTATGGAGTCAAGGAAGGAACATGCTCTTCAATGTGATCAAGTTTTGGGTAAGAAAAATCAAATGTACTCTTTTTATGTTTCAACACAGCAAAGCACATAAAAACTGCAACTTTATAACAAGCTAGAGCAAACTTTGCAATTACAAAGGTCTGTTATCAAGTATAATTAATTAAAAGAATAAACTCCAATTTAGGGAGTGCACAAAATAGGGCTATTGCCATATGATTCTAGTGCTAGGCATATGTCTTGTGTCCAGGGTGATGTTGTTTTTAAAGAGAGCGCTATTGAAGTGTCTATTTTTTCTTCTTTCTCTCTACATTTTAAAGAAAACGCTATTGAAGTGTCTATTTTTTCTTCTTTCTCTCTACATTTCCAATCAAGAAAAATTGTAATATCCTTCCACACTCTGATTTTGAGGGCATTACGGCAAATTGCAAAGGCACCACGGCAAATTGCCCTGACTTCCACAAAATTTGGTAATTTTCTTAAATTTTTCACATTCAGAGACTAAAAAAATGTTTTCCTTAAAATAGCAATGCCTTTAGAAGTATAAGTTGTAACATCTGACTCATTCACTCTGGAAGCGGGACATATATTTAACCCCAGTTCAGGCTCTTTTTTGATTGGAGCAACTTAATTTTAGTCTCGCACTACACCAGCGTGAGACATATTAGTTTCCTAGTCAGAAGTTCGTTTAACATTGCTTGTAAACATCAGCCCGCCAAACCCCCAGACGAGCGTACCTTCCCTCTACACCTCTCTTTTTTTCTCACACAGGCGTGAAGTGCCACTGTAGTGCTGCCAGTTGAAAGACAAAAGACAACGTAATGTAAGACTAGAACCAATTCGATGCTGCTCTGACATTTTCTATTTCCACTTAATCTAATATACATGAATTGTATTAAGTTTATGAGGGAACATGCTCTTCAATGTGATCAAGTTTTGAGTAAGAAAGTTCAAATGCGGACACCTTAATGTGACAAACGAGATACACTGTCACTGCCCTCAGATGTGATGAATCAATAGAATGTTGCACAAGATTAAGAAGTTATTCAGACCGATGGAAGAATGACAATAAGTCTGTCAATGAAAACTCTGTATCTTATAGTAGTGTATAGTAGTGTATACATTGCCTATTCTGCATAAGGATTTAAACATGATGAGGGTGTCTGCATGGTGGATGCTGTCACCTAACGTAAAAAAAACAAGAGGAAAAAAAACTTTATTGCCAAAACTTTTTTTTTACCATTTGTGAAAAACAAAACAAAAATAGTTTCACAGCGGATGAAACATGATACAGAGATGAAATACCTTTTAAAGCAATCAAAAACCTGTGAAGAACTGGTCCCAAAGAAAATGATGAAGAGCTGCCCAGCTAAGTCGGGATTTGTATAATTGGTGTCTTGCAATATTCAATGCTCAGAGGGTATGGGTGTTGCAAAACTGATCTGTACCCTATATCATATACCCCCCACACACACACACACATAAAAGACAAGACTGATTATAATGATGCAAAAAAAGGACCAAAGTAAGTCTAAAAAAATAATATGTTACTGTAACAAAAGCAAATGGTTTTGATAAAAAAATATTGTACTAATTTGTTTAGGTGATCAAGGAAATTAAAAATGCTTTTTCCTCAACTTACAACTCACTTACTTCCTGAGAGGTCAAACTATACGATTAGGAAAATAAGCCTAGCACAATGCTAGTAAGAGTGGGCAATAAGCGATAAAAATGACGTCTAGATGAAGCAAGCTCACCTAAAACGCCTCCAATCACGTTCTATAGATCTTGTTTATCCCATTCAATACACAAACTTTTATAGGTCATATGATCAGTAAAGATCATATGATATAAACAGATCAACAAGTCATTCAGGTTGTATGAGCTACATAATTCTAAGGTGAGCTGTAGGGAACTGCTGGGTCGTCGATTCGAACCCCCCCCCCCCCCATCCCAGTCCCTGCGTTGCTTGTAGAACCCTACGCAGTGCCTCTTGCTAGGCTAGTGGCTTACTGGCATTTGAGAGGAAGAGGAAGAGAGAGATATAACGGTTGTAATCACAACAGATTTTATGCGCAACGGGCTCCATTAGAGGACTGAAATGTAAGCTTTGAGTTGGCTCCACCTTCTTTTATCAGTGATGGGTAATGACATGACTGGTTTTAAAAGTTTTACCCGACTCTTCTTGTATTCAACTCAATGTTTTGATCACGGCAAGCTCATGAATGACAAAAATAAACTTATTGCTGTAAAATTTTCCCACTTCACACACAGAACATTTTAAGTTTCCCCAAGACAGCTGCGTGGCTAGCCAAGACCAAGAGCAAAGCAAAATTCACATACACATGTGAAATTCTTACATCATGCATCACCACAAACTGGCCTCGATTTTGCATCCTATACGAGTCGGTCTTGTAACGCCATACATAGAGGAAAGTTTCTTGACATGCAGACTTTTGAGCAAACGAGGTTTAACATCAAATTTGTGAGTGGGGCTATTAAGGCATACTTCAGCCAATCGAGGTCTGGAGTTGATTTTTAGACAATTCGTCAGCAAATACAGCTGGAGGGTGAAGACAGTGTTGCCTACCGTTATCGTTATCATCTTCATTCGCAAAAAATCTATTACCCTACAAGACCCAGTACTTTACTATATTTATGATCTATACTCTGCATCCTATATCAGTGTGTTATCGATCTAGATCCAGATCTATATCACGTGAAATCTTGAGTTAGCTAGATTCCAGATACCTAGATTCTAGATCTACAATAACCAAACAGATCAAGTAATTAACCCAACACCCTCCCCACTCCACTATATTGGCTTTGATTAGAGGATTTACCAGTGCAGCGAGACACTTATTTGGCTATGAAAATCCCGCCCGCATTCCACACAGTTCCAGTATATTGGCTTCAGAGTTAGCCTTGCTTTTAACTCACATTTCACACTCCCTTGTCATACTAGATAGCTGTGAACAGGAAACTAACCCCTTACAATATCAATCAATAAATACAGGGAAAATTTTCCCCTGGTTTGCCGCCCCATGGTATGATTACAGACCATTACAAATGATACCACTGGCCTTGATGCTGGACAGTCCCATATGGACTGGGAATGGGGAAGTGCTCCCTTGCGACTCTTGGAGCTGAGGGTTTAGTAATGTTCTATTAATTCTACTAAATGCATGCCTACCTTTTAAAAGCTTAAAAGTAGTCAGAAATTTTTAACCACGCAAAGGTTTTAAGAGATATAAATTGTTCAATTGTCAATGTACCGTATTGCAACATACAAAATGAACTAATAAAAGACGTTATAATCTAATCATCTAATCAAACCGGGTCACAAAAAGAATAGGAAGACAGGGAAAAAAAAAATAAAAAAAGATACCACTAGCCTGATGGTCCACGAGGGAAAGGGACTGATGTGGTGCAAAGAAAGGTGTCAAATTTTGGATATCTATTAACAATATTTTAAGAGTCTGGCTAGGATGGATGTTTAGTAGGCCATGGTTTGGTGATTTTGACACCTTCTGAGTAATTGAAGTATCATAATCCCATCCAGAAGATTCTAGACGCTCATACAGGTTGAGGGGACGTCAACCAGAGGAGGTCCCAACGTCTGCCTGTGGTCATTTGGATTGTAACATATTAGCCACTTGTCATGTGTAACCAGGTCTAACCACCTGTCAATCAGTGTTGTGAAAGTTCTCCCCAATGTATCCATCTGGGAGTGAAATGATAAAACTTTCCTACGGTGCTTGTATGCTTTGAAGAGAAAGAGGACTGGGACAGAGGGTTGAAGGGGTAGCCATTTGCGTGGGTGGTAGTAGACTGTTACATTTCAAAGGTATTTAGTGTAAATCTGATCTGCAAACATTGAACAAGGCAGGTCGGCAACCCAGTTGTTCCAATTTCAAGATTAGCAAATCAGTTTCATGTGTTATTTTTTTCCACTGAATTGAAAACTTATAAAAGTAACTAGATTTATAGATCTAAGTTACTGGTAACCCATGCCTCCTGTAAAATTGGGGGTGGGGATGGTGGAGAGGGTGATGGAAGAAAAGCATATGTGTGTCTAGAAACACAAGTATTTTAAATTACTCTAAAACTAAGACCAATATTGAAGAATTCAGAACAATGTCGTTAACCTCAGAAAACCCTTGTTCAATGCCTCATCCAAACTCAACTTTTCACATCCAGTTACCTGTGCCAGACTGCCAGCCTGAGGCCAGCAATCAGGCGTAACTGTCCACTGCACCAGTGGATTACTCAGGCAGATCCTAGAATCTAGATTCTAAAGAGATCAATGCTGGTTGCAAGTCTCGAGAACAACAGTCATTGGCCTGTTGGGTGAATCCTGCCTTTGAAAGGTGAAAAATAGAAAAATAGATCTCGACTATTGATCTAGAATCTAGATCTAGATTTACTGAATACTGAAAATTTTACCCCGCAAATTTCCAAGAAACAGGAAATCGGGGAGCTGTCTAATATCTATCCACAAAGCCGGACGGTATCGATTTGAAGTTTGAACGAAACCAGCCGTCCAGAATAACGGATCAACTAGAATCTTGAACCTAATGCTAGTCGGTTCTTTCCACAGAAATCTAAAAATAGGCTAGAACAG
>BMAT01005364.1:423031-433163 GCA_019649035.1 Elysia marginata | reverse complement strand
TAATAATAATAATAATAATAATAAAAATAATAATAAGAATAATAATAAGAATAATAAGAATAACAAATAAAATTTATAGTGCGCATTGCTGAACCCATTCAAAAAGAATGCTCTATGCGCATAACATCTTAAGAAATGATATAAAAAAAAGTACCGTAGAAGGTAAATTAATGTTCACATTCACATGCTTGCACGCGTAAATTACACACAGGGCACACACACACGTACACACCATATCTCACGCGCGCTCTCCTAAATATTATGTCAATGGTGAAAAAAGAACGGTCAATCGGCAGGGGTACTTGATCGACACAGATTTAAAAGTTCTGAAACAGGAAAGTATGTGGTTGAGATAGTTTTTAAGCCACAGTAAATGTACATGACGTATTATCTTTATAAAAGATCGTTATGGATTTGTTATCGTTGTGGATACAGTAAAAGCTGCCGTTGTCAGATCAACTTTCTGTTCAGGGACAGGTCGTGAAAACATGTAAATTGTAATTGTTATTCAATATCCAGCCTTTTTTCCATTTTTCAAAACAAGTAGATAAAGGATTTGGCTTTTGGTTATTATGAAAATGCTGCATTTTTCAAGTTGAGATGTTATTTTTTGTTTCACCAACAATCTTCAAAGTTACAATGCCAACTCCACACTTCTAAGATTTTTCAGTTTAACTTTTTAACTTACGGTGACACTTCTAGTAAACTTAAATATAAATTATAAATTAAAACGGATAATTTAAGAAATATATAAGTAGAACTTTGAGACTTATTATCAAAACCTATATTAAATGACGCTTACGTTCATACCTCAGGATCTAGGGCAATTTTTTAAAGACTTGTGTCTCGAGCTTCATAAATCTCTAGATTCTAGATCCTTTTCCCCAAATAAAGCGTTTTATGCCTCAAATATCTAGAGATAGAGACGAAACTCAAAGCAAATTTCCAAAGATGGAACTGCAATGCCCTTGTACCGGTGAGCACATCAAATTAGCTAAACTTGAGACGTTATCAATACCAGGTCATCTAGCCCAAATTTAAACAAACTTGTGCACAAGTATCATTTTGATCTATCTCTTATGATTCTTATTATGAGTTGGAATATATTAAGCAATTTAAAAAAATGTTTTGAGTAAAGGGCATGTCCTTTACACGCTAGCGCTAAACATACGGCGTGAGAGGTGTGTTAAGGTTCGGGTAACTGGCCTGGGTTTAGACCGTCTCGGCTTTACTCAAACTTGCAAGGTGGACCAAAGGCGTCACTTGGGAACAGCATTGAAACACAATGTGCAGTGTATTCGTAATTCTGCGCGACGCGTTGAGGCAGGTCGCGCTGGTACAGACACATAGTTTGAAAATATTTACGATGTCTTTTCCCATACCTGCCTGCCCCCTCCCCCCCTCTCTCTCTCTCTCTCTCTTACCGGCTCTGTGGCCCAGCGGTAAGACACCCGCTCAGCGATCAGGAGGTCCTTGGTTCGATTTTAGTTGTACGCAAGGGCTCCTTACATCACAGTGTGGCAGGATGCTTTTAATTGTCCCTAGCGCAGTCTCTGAGATAACCTCGAAGTTGACTGGGACGTTAAAAACCAAACAAACAAAAGCTTTCTTTATCTCTCTCTCTCTCTCTCTCTCTCTCTCTCTTTTCTGTCTCTACGTCTCTCTCTGTCTTTTTGTCTCTACGTCTCTCTCTGTGTCTTTCTGTCATTATCTAAAAAATGTGTCTTCAGTTTCTCTCTGTATCTCTACCTACATTTCTCAGTCTCTCAATCGCTATCTCTTTCTGTCTCTGTCCACTCCATTGTAGTCCGCTCTGCCTTACTCTCTCAGTCGCTATCTGCCTGTCTTTGAGTCTCTCCATATATTTTATGTCTTTCTTTGTTTCTCTTTGTCTTTTATCAATCTCTCTCAAATAAAAAAAGGACTCAATTTCATATGAAATCTGATATTGACCAGTTATGCGTTACTCATTTTAAATTTCAGCAAAAAGTTGGCTTAGCGACGTTTCTTTGCAAGTCCCTATGGGGAAACTACTCTCTGGGATCTATGATTCCATTTCCCCATTGCTTAATATACATTTGTAGGCTTATTTCTCGACCCCCCCCCTCCATCTCTTTCTCACTACTTCTTAGCTCAAAGATTTTTTAGATTTTATAGGCCAAAAAATTAGACCTGTTTGCAGCTTAAACTTGTAAGAGGAAAGTGATTTTTTAAACGATTAACCCAATCGTCATAAATTAATTAGTTTTATGTTTTCAAAGCTGCATCAACTACCATCTCAACTTTTTGACAGACAAAAAAGCGCAGATAGGTTCAATAAGGGGAGGAAGCCAAACAGACATCACGCATACAAAGACTTATGAGTTGTGTCCCTTGGCTTGGCCTGAATCGCAGCCTGTTAAGAAATGCTTTAACGTCCTTTAAAATTGACAAGACAGTCTTTCGTTTTTTGGTGAAAATTGTCTGTATCTGATTACCAACCATGGATGACGGTTATACAAGGCATTCTTTATCCAGGTTTCAGCTTAAAAAACAATATGTCTCCATAGTCTTTGTGGCAATCATCTGAAAGAAATCATACTTTTTACCACCGGTAATCACAATATTTTAAAGAGAAAAGCTGTTGTTGAAAATAGCGTGCAAAAACCTTAAAACTATCATGAAGTAGAGGAGGTTGGTAAAATGCGGCCACAAAATCAGCCCTGTTGGAAGTGTACGATGATTTGGCAGCTTTGAAGATGAACGAAAACATTAGGTCGCGTTCAAAAGCCATCACAATATGTGTGTAATCGTCTACACTGTTACTGTATGCCTTTTTCTCATATTCCAATTGCCTATCGTCCGTGAAAGCTTGCTCACCGCGTAAGCTGTAAAAAAGCCCAGGGAACACCACCACGAAGTGTGAGGGGCACTTAATTCATTTAAAAATTAGTATAAAAAAAAGTAAGGCTAATTTCTTTTCCTACCATCCATACACATTTAAAAATTAGAAACATGAGATGCCACAAAAATTTGAATCTTTTCTTTTATCTCAAACTATCGTAAAAATAGTCTATCATAACAGGAGGCTGGTTGCTTAGCTGGTATAAGTACACAAAATTGTTGCTCGGTTTACGGAAGGGTTTGTATGGGTCGTTGTAAGTCATCGAGTAAAACATTCTTTTTCGCTTCTAGATCTGTTGTCATAATTTTTAAGCCATGGCTTTTGAAAACTTAACGTAAACTTCAACCTGTTTTCGTGTTTGAGCCGATGTTCGATAACGTGAAAAACGAAGAGAATACGATAAAGAGGAAAAAAAAATATGTAGTTCACCCCGCTCTCTCCTCACCCCCTCTCTATTCAACGACAGTGAGTCTAAACCTGTCTTTCAGTGATTGATATGGATTTTCCAAAGACAAACAGCCTTTGCAACAACTTCAAGAGAAGCACTATCAAAGCCAGCTTTAGTTGTCTGCCTAACTCCAGACAATTTGGAACCGCAATAAAAAGCTAATATAACAGCATTATGATAGAAACTACGAACAGAAACAACGTGCAAGAGGACTATAAAAAAACTGCCCATTGAAAGGGCATCACCTGTAAAATGGTAACTTCGGTAAAAAAAAAAAGGTGAGACATTGTGGGAGTCATTTCAATTGGCATTTTAAACTAAATGCACCCTTCACATTCTCAAGTCATCTTTTAAACTGGAACACAAGAAAGCAGCATAGTGGACATATTATTTTTTTAACCTTAAAAATATGAAAGCAAAACAAAAACAGAATGATAGAAAGTTGAAGAGCAAGACCCGTACACGCCTGGGGAAAATACTTGCGCGCTCTGCCGACATGAAAACCCGCAAACAATCGCAATTTTGAATAGAAAAAGGTTCTAAATATGATGAGAAACATCATTGCGTCCATGTAGGGAAGTTCATGCTTGGTAACCAAAGCAAGATTGTTCACGCTGCTACCTGATGATCGCGCAACGCATGAAACCACCGAGGCTGACAGTCACCATAGTCTCTCCTATGAAACTTCTAAGTTATGCCAGGACGGAAAATAATGAATGTGAAAATTAAACAAGATTTGCAGTAGAGCTATGTGGATAAGCAAATAAAAAATTATTTAGTTAGGTAAATATCCCAGCTCTAAGAGTACAGACGAAGCAAGTAAGATATCGGCTTTACGCCTTCATCAGACAAAAACAAAACAAAAAAAAATCAATAAGACACTTACATAAATTTAATAGGCACACGACCAAGAATAAAAGAAAAGCAATAATATAATTAAAAAAAAACAACAACAAAATATATAAAAATGGTAAAAGTAAAGACAAAAATTTTCATCTTTATATTGGAATGTCTGAGCACCTACATATCTGCATTTAGAGCCTATTGCAAACGAATATCTTGTACAAACTGTGCGTGTTCGCGTATGAAGATCACAACAAATGACACACAATGGGCTGTAAAGTAACATTTCACAAATTAAACTACCTAAGGTTGCATCTTTAACATTTTTTCTTTGGTTTCTGCTGTAATAAAACTATACCAGTAACTACACCATACAACTCTTTGCATTTATTTTTAAACCATAATGCAAGGATTTTTTTTCATTAGGCAAGAAAAAGATACCCAAAGTTAAATTTTTTGGCCTCGAGTCTTTAACTTTAGAGCACTTAGCAAGTGCACCTAGAACAATGTATTCATTCGGTTCTAGAAGGCAAGTCATATCTGCACCTCCCTTCTGCTCAGTTAGAAAGCCCCCTATTTGATACTCTTGCCAGGAAGGTTTCGTTTCATTCTCTTGCCAGAGAGAGCCCTTTCTCCTCAGCTCACGAAATTAAAGCCTCGGGCAACCATCGGGAAAAAACGTCCATAGTGGAAAAAGTGCTCGGCTTCCGGATGGCATCTAAAGAGACCAGACATCAGCGGGTCTCATAATATTTTCTCAATATCTTACACTGGGTGCCATCGTGTTAGAAAAATTGTTTCTCTCCAGGCCAAAAATTGAAGGAGGCAAATGAAGATGTTAGTAAACACAGGCGGCGAAAATGAATTAAAGAGATTCTCTTTTTTTGGAGAGGGGAGGGGTGCATCCTTCTTGGCAACTGGTTGGAATTATTGAGCGAGATCTTAGCGGAACTCTCGCAGCAAAACTGGATTGAGTTGGATATGAGATTAATCAGTTGTAGAATCGAATGTAGGTAGATGATAAAGGCACACGGTAAAATTATTAGATTGCTACTGTAGTTCTTATCATATGCATATAAACATGACTAAGATCAACAACAGAGTAAAAAGTGGCTATAATAATTATAGATACAAGTAAAAAATGTTGATATTATTATAGTTTGGACGATTCAAATAAATAAGACAGAAAAAAAGTAAGGCTAATTTCTTTTCCTACCATCCATACTCATGCAGATAAAAATAGGTTTGAGGGAAAAGGAAACAGTAAAGACGACAAAACCAATGAGCAGAGGTAGATATTGTTTGAGGCAAACGCTGTGAGGCAAGCAGATCATCGTAAAGAAATATACAGCTAAGTTCTAAAATCAGGCAATTATCTCCTATCAATATAAAAAAAAAACATTCCGCTTTTATTTGCAAAGAATAAGGACGTAGGGACAGAGAGAAATAATGTGTAAGTAACACAGATGACAAATAGGGTCCGAAAAATGATGTGCATGTAGAAAAATGTAAAAGAGACTATCATTGTGAAAAAAGGCCTGAATGTTTGAGATTCGAGTCGCAAGACTATGGAACTATTTTGCTTGATGTGCCCCGCAGGCTTGCTCTTGCGTGAGAGAGATTTTGTGGACTTAGCCGGAGATTTGTGTCCTCGCGGCCCGATAGTGTTTATCAACGTCGCTCCTAAACTTCCCTTTCGGGGACTCTCAAAGTTTGGCGGATATTGCGACTCGATGGATCCTTGTAAACTCTCTCAAAGACGGTTAGCATGGCATCGAGAACCATGGAGGCAATGGAACCGAAAGAATAAAAAGATAAAGATGAAGACGTGATAGGGAAAGAGAGTTTGTTGCTTTGGATGTTGGGGGAAGAGTGTTAGTTAATTTTCTCTTAGGAAACATTTAACCGTGTTTCGACACATCGAGTCCTGTTGTAAGATTTCTGAGGAGGGCGTTCATCAAAACATGTTTTGAAAAGAGGTGTTGACTAAAATCTTAGAAAACTTTGTATCGAGAGTTTGTGTTATTTCAACTCAATTTTTCTTCTTGAAAGAAATTAATCAATTTCAGGTTCACACTCTTTTATTTTTTCACCTTAGGGTTCCTGGTTTCCCCTCACCTTACTTCGCTCCCACCCCAATTTTTATCCCAGCTAATGCAGTTGATACGACGCTGGACAGATACTCGTCGAGTCTAATAGAACATTGTAAATAGACAGATATTTATGTCTACATAGACGCGTTTTAATATGGCAAATTATCGCTTGATATAATAAAATTGATGCAATTGACAGAATAAAAAAAAATTTAAAAGGAAACCGTTCGTGTAGCATTATTCAAACGATACAGCAATGGCGCAGACTTCGCATAAAAGACATTTGACCAATAATCGCCTACTAAAAGCTAAGTCTAACCACTTTATAATTAAGGAAACCAGTTAAATTCTTGTTTACGTAATTAAAATTTTAGGGGGTTTATTTATACACACTAGATTTCTAGTGCATTAACTTATTACATCGCTTTGTTATGTAAATTTCACCATAAAACGGATTTTAAGGCTCAATATTACTTTGACACAGGATCGTAAAGCATTTATTTTGTAGGTTAGAATTATGCACTGGTTTTCAAAAATCTTTTCACCAGACTAACCAACAGCTCAGAGGTTTTGACTGTGCTGCTAGTGCAAAAAATATTTACACCATAGTATTCTCAAGCCCATCACTTAACACAGACTTTAAAGGTACCATAGATTAAAAAACTAACTCTGTGAAAAAAAACCCAAAACAAAAAGCCTGATCGGTGACACTGGTCATGAACTCCTTTCCTGCCACGCGATATCTTAACAAGAAACTTCTGTAAGTATGGTTATTTGCTTGAAAGGTTCTACGGTATAGGTTACAATGCCAAGCCACTAAACCTTCTTTGAATTATCGGGAAAAACTTGACGAGCCGAACCATCAGTGTTACTCAGGAGTTTTATTCATGACCTGAGGTTCTGTCCCGCTTCCGATATTTTATGGGTTTAAATTATAGAACCTGTTCAATTTCAACTGAATTTCACTCATCAATGTGGAATAACAAGGTTGTATCTAGATTGTTTTAGTTTAGTCTAACAAGGTTCTAGCTCTTTGAACCAATGAATGTTGGTATTAGTGGTGATGGAAATATTGTCAGCCAATCACAGCTTCCGTTGGATAGCTTCTTTCTTCAAGATTGTAAACAGTAAAGAAAAATGCTGCCTACACATCTTTTCATCTCTTAAATATTTATCTAAATCGGATAGGCCCTAATTCTGACAGTTATACAGACTACTTTACAATTTAATTGGTGCAGTGGTATAGAGTCTGCAGGAAATGAAACGTAGGTAACAAAATCAAGAGTCTACTTTTGGTGAATAGATTGAATAAAGCACCACTTTTCGAGCCATCCGACTCCTACATTTAGATTCTAGAAGTTATACAATAGGCCTAGGCTTATAGACCTAGACACCAACATTCAATCTATATTAATTTAGATTTTAAGATTTCTATCGATCTAGATTAGATTCTCAAACTTGGTTATAGATCAAGAGAAGAATATGAACTCAATTTATCTTACCCTTGATGGACTCCTTATCTTGCTCCTGTATATTTTTACAGATTTGATAACTGCTCAACAAGTTTAAGAATTATTGGTCCATATATAATGAAAATCATGATCAAGACTCTAGATCCAGATCTAGACCCAGATCCGTGGCTCATTTAATTCTGCTAGAACTAGGTGGGTTTAGTCTAGATCGAATCTTACTCAGTTTTGTAATTTTATTGAGATCTGATATCAAATTATCAATCAAAATTTGTGCACGAAGACAAAATGTAAATTTTTGTAATGGGTGAGACTTTCTGACTGACTTTTGTTTTTTCCCCTCTTTTCTTTAACAAAATTTGATCAGAAATTGTAAACGATATATTCACAAAAAGTGCTGGCTGTGAATCTAGACTAGAATTTTTATACGTTGTTTGTATTGATTTTTATTTAAATCCTCAGAGTTTCACCTTCGCCCAAAGCATAAGGCCTAAGCCATATCTCTATTAATATTCTAAGATAATGCAAGGCTTTACAGAACGTATGCGTGGACTTAAACGATTTTACCTTCTTTTTCCCATTATGAATAAACCTATGGACATCAAAATAAATAATTTTTGATACACCTAATTTTTAGACACTGTTGTGTCTTTGAGTTTTAACTTTGTTTTAATTTCTTTTCATTTGTCTTTTTGAAACTATTTTTCATTACCCTGTCGGCTAAGTGTGTATAATTGTTAAGTCTCCGACCATCTTGCGGTGCACTTGTTATATTTTTGATGAGCATATTTTATTTTCAAAATCTGCAAAGTCAGCCAAGCTGGATTTGAGGTAGAAGGCTTTTTAAAAAGTTTTATGAAGGCTAAAGAGTCATTTATAAATTAGAATAGCAAAAAAAAATGCCAAAAATCCTGTTTTATCGTTTTTTTTTAAATTTAGTCTTTTTGTGGTTCAAGTACTTTTTCAAAAACTGACTAACAGGATTTTGAAAGTGGGCTCCTCTGAATAACGTACTCATAAAATCAAACCATTACAATTACAGTATCTGCATATCCTAGGTTTTTTGGGACAGAGCTTAGTAAAAAGTTGAACTACATAGATTCTTTCTTTTGAGTTTTGGATCGGATCCCATTAAGGCTAAACAAGAGCAGAACCGTAGTCATGATAAAAAGTCTAAAATCTTTTGAACATGACATTTATTAATGTTACAAAATTATATTCCAGAGCTCAATCGTTGGTCTAATGAAATAATATTCAAATTACAGACTTCACAAGGTTCAAGAGTCTCCTGTTTAAAAACAGCACCTTGTTAAAGTTTTAAAAATTCCCTTTGAGAATAACAAGGTTCTATCAGGAATATTTAAAAGGCTATATTAAAAAACCTTTACCTACAAAAGGCTGAACTTGTAGATATCTTTTATTTAGAGGCTAAATAAAAAGTTCATAGTAAAAATTTGGAAAAATATGTGCAATTCCCTCATGCAGAATCCCGAAATTTCAAAGTGGATTTTCTCAGTTTGACACAATTGCTAGATAGAATTAGTACCCTATTGTTCTCAAGTCACGTATTGTCATTTTATCATAATTATTGAGCAGCTATAAAACGTTTAATAATGTTTCAATTCCTTTATTTCGCTTAAAATTTTAATTGCAGGTATTTCTGCCCCCATTACTTTATTTTTATAATCCTTTCCTTTCAAACTTCCCACGCTGTTCCCCTCCTCACCGCCTCCACATCCTTCCCTTCCTCCTCCATGCAAATTTTTTTTCTCTTCGAGGCACTCTTTTTTTTCCTTTTCTGTCTCCATCACTCACTTCGTTGTTTTTAACAATACCACCCAAATAAACCCCTCCATCTTTAACACTAAGTATTGTCCTTGGCTTTCCGTCGTTCAGCCTCAACACCGCTCTTCATTGCAGCCAACATTTTTCTCATCGGCCCATCGATATCCTCAGCAGCGTCTGAACTGTCCAAGAGAAAATTGTGTGTAAATCCGAAATCCATTTGTATTTGCGAGAACATTAAGAGGGCTTATTCTCCGATGTCATCAGACATATCCTCTCGAGTTTCTCTCCGCGTTTGTCTTTGCCGGATCCATCGGTATTGTTCTGGTCCAACTTGTGCCACTCTGGCGATCTCCTTCAATGGCTGACCGATCGAGTGGGCGACTCAATCTTTTTCAGAGTTGATAACTTCATTGTATTCAAATTAGCGACTCACATACTCCTTTGAATTCTGAAGTGTTTGAAATTTAGACTTTCACGACTTAACCTCTCTAAATACATAATAATGTTTCTGTCCTTTCTGTCAACCTACTTGCGCTCGGCCTCTATTCTCCGTCTCTCTCTGTCTCTTACCTCTGTCCCCACCTTTTGTTTCTTTGACACCCCCCCC
>BMAT01005364.1:357826-385767 GCA_019649035.1 Elysia marginata | reverse complement strand
TATTATTATTATTATTATTATTATTATAAAGGTATGGTCTCGCTTCTCTCCACGCAAATATATTTACAGAAAAAAACCCACCCTAAATGAAAAGGAAACCGGCAAAAAATCAAGTCAAGAAAAAGTTCTCACAATTATCTTAAAGTTTAACAAATGCAGCTTTGCTTCTATTCCCTCATGGGGCAGAACCCTATTTGTTGTTTTGCCACCTATATAGCAGTGCTGGCCATTACATCCCGCTTTGCCCACGCAAGCGGTGTCCTCCTGTTGATGCCAATTTGTTTAAGGAAAAAACAGATAACTGATTGGGCATTTCCAAACTGTTACACAGTGGAGGCCTTGGTAAAGACATTCTGTCGGCGACCCCTGTTGTGGAACAGTTGTTTTTACAAGTGTTTCCAACCCTGCCTTCTCACAATGCGGCCGCACCAGCTGGAAAAGGAGCTCATCAAAAGTAACGGAAAAACAAACGGGGAACATTGAAAATCAAGTTGTGACAACGTAAATTACTTGGAAGGAACAGCATGAGAAATTGTTCTCCGCAGCTCTTACGAGAATGTACACAACGTATCTTGCATCTCATTCACCTAAGTGCCACGCAGCTTTGATTCGAAAGCGGTGAAAATCGCTTATCCCCTATCCTTATTTTACTCTGCCCATTTGGAAATCATTCTGAATCCTCTCAAATAGGAAACCGAGCGCAAAACTGTTTTCTTAAGCAACTTGAGTAGGATAACGTTTCTTCAGACCCTTTACACCCCGTGAAGAGGTCTACTGATATTTATAAAACTCACAAAACACAAGATGTTAACACTTCCTAGGGTGCCCAGAACGAGTTGAATATTTTTTTGATAAAAGTTAAAGAGCAGAAAATCACACTTGAAGCATTTCCTCGAAGAGATTGATGGTTTGGGCAGATATACCGACCTTGTTAAAAAATCCTACCGGCCTTTACCAAAAACACAGATTAGAGGAAGCAGTAACGTTAAAACAATTTCAACTGTTGAACAGACTTGCACGTGTGTATTTGTGAGTTCACAGATGAGATATAAACTGTTTGTATGTCTTTCCAACGCATGCACTCAATTTACGATTAAAACTCGCTAAGTCTCTCTTACTTTGTGCGTCTCTCTGGCTTTATGCTTAGGCAAGTCTGTCTCTGTTTCTCTCTTAACCCCTCAATTCTCCTGCAGTTTTTTTTTAATTTCAAAATTTAGACAACTGTCTTTTTCGGAAATCATTTGCTTTCGAAACAGTATACCATAGTCAGAGATCATTTAGGCTTATTTGGTGTGAAGATCATGAAATATTCATGCACCCCTTTCTGTTTTTAAAAAGATCTATTATGCAATTTAAGATCAATCGCATCAAACTCTGACACGCATTTGCAAAAGTTTACATCATTCAAATTAAGATTATCGCTGTTTTATGAAACATTTATTAAGTACAGCTACGTCAAGGTTATGATAGCCTTATACTGAAGACAATCATGCAGTAATAACACTGCTTAGAACGCTTTATATACAAAGACTCTTAAATTAAAAACCTCTGTCCTGACATCTTTTGCCTCATCAAACATCGGAGGCTGCAATGATTAACATCCACGACTTTTGAAATCAGTAACGGAATAAGTATTTAGCTTTTAACTTAGTTCTTTTCATCTGCTATAATATCTTCAAATAAGAAATTTTACTCATACCATGCAACCCGCAGTAAAACACTTGCTCATTTTAAGAAGATTGACATCGTTCTTTGTTCTCCATCACTGCAAACAGTAATCCCACCACAGCAGCCTCACTAGCACTATACAAAGCTGAAGATAAATCTCTCTGCCTTACGTTGCCGCACGGTGATGTCTGGATAAGACCATGTTTCTTTTGAAATCTATGTTTTTCCATTAACATAAATTATTTCCTTTACACAACTCAATTTTTTCGTGTCATTTTTCAGTTTGGGTTCCACAGAAACATACTTTGGTAACAGCTACGATTTAGAGAAGTACTGACATGTTTCTGTTACGAGCCTTACATTTTTAATCTACTAGTGTGCGCCATACTTTAAAAAGTATTTGGAAAATATGTAATTAAATACAATGTGACAAAAAAAGTTTATAGCTTGTGAGAAACTTGGTTATGGTCAGCTGCTTCTGTGAAGAACAAGCAAGACCAGAAAATCGTGTTATATCAGTGTAAAAACGACGTTGAAATTTAAGACAGTGACTTATAAAGGTCTTGAAATCTTTAAACTATGGATGGATTGAAACCAAATAATGTGTGCGTGTGTTTGTTTTATTTTGAGATTATTAAAATCATAGATAACCTAAGAGAGGAAAGTTAAAATTGTATATTAAGGAGTAGTAGAATGAAAGCATGTTAGTTTGTATTAAAAACATTCTGAAAAGACTTTTTTTTCGTCATCTGCATCCCACAAAATTACAAATCTCGTGAGTAATTAACAAAGTCCCTGTATTGACTTAGACGATATCATTTAGGCCTTTTTTGACATTGTGCATGTTCCTGTGCCTCTATTTTTCTGGAAACAAAATATATGCTCTTTTCATAATTCGCTATTATCAAACTGGTCCACAACACAGCCGCATCCTGGGCAGCTAGTGAACGTTAACGTGCTATCATTTTAAAATGAAGAAAGACTAGTCTGTGCTTGTATATTTATATTGATCCTCTATTTTGTCATATTCAGAGCAGACATTGGCTACCCAAAACACCTCAAATTTATGCATAAAAAAAATTCAAAGAAAAAGCCTTGCTGCTGTTTTTTTTTTTTGCTCAGTAATACAGACTCCTGAATAAATTATAAACCTCGAGCAGTCTTTGGGAGACAGCACATCATTGCAGGGTATACGGTACTAACATCTGCCAACGATGAAGATCTCAGAAGTAGGTGAGGAGACGTGTTTAAACGGAACTCTTTATCATATCGGTACAGTTAGTAACGTTACCCAACTCTTAAGTAAAACGGTTATGTGTATTCATAAAGTGGCGAAATATTGTAACAGAAATAAAGAAAAAAAAACCTTTTTCTTTGGTAAAATGATACTCTACGTTGTCAAAATGTGATTTCAGAGAATGTACATTTTCCAAAAGAAATTACAGTTCCCAGCAGAGTATTTTTAAATTTTCTCTCTGCCACTCGCAAAAACTTGTTTCTTTGTTTTGCTGTGTCGACTTGTGTGGTAGATTTAAACCCAATATTTTTCCCTACTTAAAATAATTTGCTATGGTTGCTATAAACCTTTTTTTGTGCTATCTTGGCCATTCTTATACCCGTGATAAAGCAGACAAGATATGTTTGTCTGATGATTAGATCTGTTTCGATTATCTCTCTATTCAAGATGCTTTTGGCCAAATCTTTTTTTTTCGTGGGAACAGAGCTAATTTGTAAAGGATTTTTCCACAGAACTGAATGCCTCCCAGCAACAAGAAACTACAATGACCAGGTTGTTATTGTTTTACACTTTCCAAGGTTTTGCGGCCCCTAAACTGGGGGCAGGTCAAGAGGAGAGGCGGAGAACCGAATCAAAGAGAACTGGCCTAAGGCAACTGGTTCTGAAACCAAAACTATTATTTTATCTTCTAGCTACTTCGGAGATCCCGGTTTAGAAGTAAACAAAAAATCTTCTGAAGAATCTTTTTCTCTTTTTTTTTCTTTGCCAAGATCAAATTTTCAGGTTTGCGACCAGAGTATAGCTTCATGCACTGTTCGGATGAGTACTAATAATTTGCCTTGGCCTAATGTAAAGCGCAACAGCGACTATTGCACGTATCGAAAGTTAAACCAACTAGAATATGAAGGACTGGTAACTTAGTGGTGTTTAAGCTTGCATAAAATGGTATTGTTTCGCCAACAAATTTCTCCAGTAAATCTTGGCATTGCCAATTCATGGAAAAGTATGAACATTCAACTCACCATGTCGTAAACAACAATAACAACAACAACAATAAGGGTTTGTAATAAGCTCATGAAAATAATTTTGAGAATATTTTTCCTTTTTATTCTTCCTTGGTCTTCTATTGGTGCCAAACTAAGTAATAATAAATGAAACTTTGTCTCCGAAAAAAGTAAATGCCAGCCTATTCCGTCCTTTTTGAAGCGTTTTCCGTGAGTCGTGGTCCATTCTATTTCCAACTGAGACAACTAATTGCCTTCCGTAGCACTTTACATTAGCAAGACCATGAGTAACCGAACGAGAGGGATCAACTGCTTGCTTGAGGCAATCCAGGAAGAACATCGTCGAGATGCGGACAGTCCTTGGCTAACTAAAAGTTGTTTCAAAAGCATCTCTAAACTGATACTCTGTCAGCGAAGACAGAATAGAGCTAGTTTTGTGTAGAAAGAAAAATGTTGACCCCTAACACAAGCGCGCTCTCTATCATTATCGTAGCTGGAGTCAAGCTGCTCTCCACACCGCCCTTAACTCCTCAATGTTCGCCTGATATGGTCTGAAGTTTTGGTAATTTTCAAGGCTAGCGATGGTAGGCTATGACTAAGGGGAGAAACCTTAGAGGACACAGATACGACAAATCTCGAGATTCTGGGATACGTAAAAGAAGAAAGTTGATGGCCAGGCTGCTGCATAAAGCTTGGCTGGAATTATATACATACGGCAGAGTTTTAGAAGTAGAACAAAATTAGCAAGACAGAATTAGAGGTTAGAAAGGAAAAGAAAGACTACAGCAAGAAGAAGAAGAGACTGGAGCAGAGATAGACAAGAGCAAAGAAAAAAGGGATGAGGAAGATGAGAGTGAAAAAACCCAACAAGAATACATGCAATTACACAAGAAGAAGAACAACAACAAAAATATGCTGAAGAAAAATAACACAAGTTTAGAAAAAAATCGTGATACTGGTGTGGAAAAAGAAAACAGAAAGTGATGGAGAGTGAAAAGGCAAAAAAGCAACAAAAAATGGAGTAAGAAAGTGCAGGAAAAGAGCTAAAGAACGAAACCGAGGAGAAAAGGCGGAAGAAAACGAAAATGTTGAAGAGATTAAAAAGACTGGATAAGGAAAAACACATTCAGTGAAAAGAATAGAAACGAAAAAGAAAACGAAGTGGGGGTTTCTACTTTTGTATTTTTTATATCATTTTTAAAGCCACGTGTCAAGTAAGAAAAGCCATTTTCTTTTCTTTGTTTAAACAAAACCTCCAAGATGGATATAGTTTCAGAGATGATGTCCATATCTCTCTTGCCGCCGGCGTATCGTTAATGGATAGTAGATTAAAGAAAAAGATCTTGAAATCAAATAGAATGACAGGATCAGTCCACAAAACTCACACAGAGAATTTTGAAAAGGAAAGAACAAGTAAAAGAAGCTGCTGTCGAAATCGATTATCATAACAAGAACTAAAAGAACTGTGAGCATAACAAGAAAGCTATTTAAATTAAAAACCAGTAGATTTTGACAAAAGAAACCATTCAAAAAAGCAAACTGGAAAAGAAAGTGGGCGTAACTCTTGCCTTGATAGAGGCGGGGAATGTCTCATGATGGGGGCGTGTCCTACCTCGGCAATGATACTCGCGTCTCCATTAGCCAGATCAAAAGGCTGAGGGGCGCGTTGCTTCTCTAAATGCCCTCCAGGCTCTAGTTCACACTCACGCTATGGTCGGTGCTAGTCTTAGTTTCAGAGATTTGGGACAAAACAGGCCAACTGAGTCGGCAGCAAACAAAGGCGAGACTGGCAATTAGTACCGAACGTTGGCCTTCCTAGTCGAAACGCCTTACTGAGTCGAAATTCGTTTTGTCGTCAAAGTTTTTTTTCCATAAAAAAATATTTTATGTCTGTTTTAAGCGAGCTTGGCAGATTCCTTTTGAAGAAATTGATAGGAAAGAAAATACAGAAAACGTGAAGTTGTGACCGTTTTGAACTAGTATTTTTATGAGCAATTACACTGGTAAAATTCTTGATTAATTCTCAACGATTTATTTTATCAATAAAAAAAGGGGCAGGGGGGTGAGGTTGGTTGTAGCGTTGGATAAGCGCAGAAATATATAAACGATAAACACTTGTCGCGGGTCTAGCGGAAGTAAAACTGAAATTTTGTATATGTGCATGAATAACTTAATTATAACCTACTACTTGAAGTCTGATCAACTTGCTAGTTATTCCGCAAGCTATTTAGCTTCTCTGTCTCGGCCTGCCCAACACTTTCCTAACACTTTTCTTTCTCTGCCTGCCCCCACCTTATCCCCTCTGCCAGCTGTGAAATGACACAGAGGCTGTTCAAACAATACAGGAGACTTCATCTGAGCCAGCCATCAAAAGAAACTTCAAAGATTTCATTATTTGATGTAATGAATTATGAGGACAGAAATTCTGTGTTGAGATCAACACCTCGATAATAGTATCACTAACATAGCGGCAGTGGTAGGAGCTTGAAAAGTTACAATTTTTGTTTGCTGTCATTGATAGATCTTAGAAAAAAACATTTTCTTGGCGTGATAAAATATAGGTTGAATTGAAGCAAAATGGGTTTTTATTTTATATCTTCTACACGGTTTCTTTTTATCTTTCCAAACGTGATCAATTTTTGACAAGCATCTATTTAACGAAATACCTTTTTCCTATTGTTTTTTGATTGTAACGCTTAACACAGTGTGCTCGAAGATTGGCTTCCCTAGTTACGATAGTCATTGCTAAACTTCCCTAGTTACGATAGTCATTGCTAAACTTCCCTAGTTACGATAGTCATTGCTAAGAAAGAGTGAACCTTGGGCAGATAAGATTAAATAAAAACGAACAGATAATTAAAACAAACGTGCATGCCATCACGGTCCGTCATATTCATATTCTCCACATTGCAATTCTAGAGAAAACTGGAACGCATTCTCAAAGCCGTTAGCGACTTATAAAGTATGATATTTTTCTCGAAATGAACTTAGTGTTATAAAAGCAACTTTAAATTCTCAATTATCATTGCCAACATATTCAGCCATACTGAAAAGCATACCACTTGTTTCACTCTTGCAATTTGCTCATTGTTAGGGATTTGAAACTTCAACTTATACCTCAAAAAAACACCTCCGGATCGAATTGCCGTAAAGACAAAAATGTCAGCCCTTATTAGTTATATTACATTATGTGTTTAACTGAGGTATTGCCAAAGAAAAGCGTCTGTGAAGCAAGCAGAATAATGCAATCTGAATTTTTAAACATCTTGACTTGGATTGTCTATCAAGTTCCTAACCATGACAAATAAAAAAGCGTAACTCAACCATAATCACCTTAAATAGTTTATCAGCCTTGGCACCTTCCATCTCCCTCAACATTACACTATTAGTAAGTGCTCCCAATAAGGGTTTTAGCCTTGCGTTCTGTTCTGAATTCTTCTTCATAAACCTAACAGTCTTCTTTTTCTATCCGATAAGCTTGTTCTTCTTCTCTTCGTATTGCTGAAATTGACTTGAAAGTAACCAGCCTGATCGCTGTGGCCGCCTCAGGAAACGTGGGTAGCCGAGGTGATAAGCTGAGAGCATGTTTCGCTTATTTTGACGGGCGCTTCTGTTTGTGTGAGAGGGCACTAAACCCAGGGGAATTGATGCCAAGAGAAGCACAACATGTCATCAGTGCTGTGGTCACGTGGGGCAGCTGCTGTTGTAAGTTGGAGGAGTGACACATTACCAGTCCAGAGACAGAACATTGAAAGGTAGATTAAAGGCATAGGTAGATAGATAGTTATTATGAAGAGGAAAGTAGTAAGACAGGTAAGTAGATCTAGATTTACTGAGACTTGAGGCACAGCAAGATGAAGAATTTCTCGTAACCATATAATTCATCTAGATCTATGTCTTTATGTCTTTGTCTCTTTCGTCTCCGGTCTCTCTCCGCTATCTCTCTTACCTCCCCCTCTCCCACTCTCTATTTGCCCCCTCCAACTCTTATGTTCAGTCTCTGATATTCTCTCTTGTTCCAGTACTTACTATATCTCGAGCCTGGAGATAAAATCAGTCTCTCCTTCCATTTGCATATAATTTTCCTACCTGTTATCTCCTCCATCCCCCTTTCTTCCGTACCTTCCCTGTCTCTCACTATCTCTCTCTCCCTCTTACACACACACTTATTCTCTCGCCTCCAAAGCCTCTTATTACACTGCCACCACCTACCCTTCAGGTCTTGTATCGGAAGATGATCCATGAGTACCCATCTCAGCAGAACCCAAACAGAAACCTGAGGTCTCAGTTATCGTTAAGCCCAACAACAATAAACTGAGGCGAGCTTAGACCACACTCCGTGCCAGTGATAGCCTCCCCTCTCACCAGCCACTGTTTGTTTTCCTGGCCGCTCACTCACAATATTTACCTCCTAATTGTCAAGGTAGACGTGCATGCATTCCGCTACTTCTGTCCGCGACTTTCCTTCTTCTCGGCGCTCAGAAAGCCTATAATGATTAGAAGATAGTTTCAGATTTTCTCCTGCTGTCCTGTGTTGAGTTTTTTTTTTGTAATTGCCCTGTTGTCATCGATGTTCTTTTAAATGTTATTTCGTTATCTGCGGTCAAGGCAAAGATTTTGGTATAATATTCACCATTAAACACAGAAACAAAAAAATACCCAGAATCTTAGTTTCCTAGACCAATAAAGTATTGCAAGCTAGAGAGAAAAAACATGCCTCTGAGAATTTAAAGATTAACAAAGATAGGGCTTTGTTCAAGATCTCATTCAAGAAAAAAAGCATAGAAATCGGTTTTAAATCGGCTAATGTCTTACAAAAATTGTTATATATATTTTTTGACTCAACTTATTTTACCTTAGAACACCAGAAGTAATGTAAAGAAATGCAGCGACCATCATGCATCATGGATACGCTGTTAGTCATTTCACTAAATTGATAATTGAGACTGCTCGGTAATGTGATTTTGGAAACCATTTAATATATAACAATTAATATAAAATCTTAGGAGAACTGTAAGGCAGGCAACTCTCGCACTGGTGCACTAGAAATAAAAATGTTCTATTATAAAAACAATTGCTAATTGCAAACAAATTTGCTAGTTTTGATAAATTAGTTTACTCTTCAACTTGTTTTTCTCATATAGAACTATACCTCTAAATGTGTTAAACTACTTTAAATCTTAAGAATAATTATACCTATCTTAAACAATTATGATGAACTCAATTTTATGTGTATCTATCTGCACAGTTTTTTAATGATGATGTTAATATAAATTTCCGATGTTGAGATCAATGAAATTTATCTTATCTTATGTTAGCACACCTCTGCAAAAATAACCTCTAAGTATAAGAGCACCTCTCTATTGATCAGACCAAGCACCGTTGGGTATTTTGTCTTTTTCCTTATTTTAAAAAGACACTTGCAGATAATTCATCGGCAGTATGTATCAGCCCTCGACCGTATCCAAATTGTCAAAGTATCCCAATCTTCACGGAGACTATTTTGAGCAATTACTTAACTTTGGTGAGCGTTTATAGGGCTAGATCTAGTCACATTATGTTTGGGTCTCCCCTCGTATTAAAATGTTTTCGTGAGAAATGTGAAAGTGGGGAAAACGAAAACTCAATTGAAAGAAAACAACAACTTTTTATTTGTTTTCCAAAATAAATTATCCCTTTGCTTGTGTCGATTATACAAAATCTTTGAAGGTAATAATCTAGAAACTCGATATTTTACGAACCAAGCTGATTGTTAGAGTCTTTAATGAGTGTTTTATTCGCCTTTACCAATCTAGCTAATAGATATATTTCAAACGTAGTATTAACAAAACTTTAGCAATGAAGAATTAGATCCATAAGAAAATGATTTGTACTCTTTATTAAACAAGTGTATAATTCTCCTGAATGTGTATCGAAATCTGATCTTACGTCTGTCTTTATCCCTAGCTACCTATCTAACCATCTATCAGTTTTGCTCGGGTTCTAAACGTAGATCTATAGCGACAAGCATCAATAAACATGCCTCGACACGCACGTCCACTTCATGGAAACCATCTGTCCTAGTGCTTATACTTGCAGCATCACACAAAAACAAGAACGAGCGACACCCGTGTCTTTACGGCAACGAAGAAGATCCAATATTCTGAAAGGTGGCTTGTTGTCTATACAAATGATCCTCGGAGCATCTGTCTGGATAGACTAAGAGCATTGGTAACAGGTTGGCCGATATAATAGGATAATACGGGAAAAAGAGATGTTAATCATGAAAATAGTTTCTTTTTAGCGAAAGATAAAAAAAATAGTGACAGTTTGATAAACAAGCAGCTACAGAAAACGAACTGTGAGTTATGAATGGAAAAGTGAGTTTGCGAGAATAAGTGATTGACACACACATACAAAGAGAAATACAGAGAAAGAGACAGAAAGACAGAGAGAGACAGAGAGAGACAGAGAGAGAAAGAGAAAGAGAGAGAGATACGAAAGGAACGCCACCACAAAGTATCAGTTCTCATAAAAATTTATATGTAATGGCTTCAAATTTTTCTAACATTGAGTAAAAAGGAAAATATGCCATGTAAAAATTGATAAATTCAGTTTCTTTATTCGCATATCAGAAAGCAGCAATTTAGCGCAATGGGTATTAATATTAACGCAAGAAAGAGTTGAAACAAAATACACGTCATTGAAAAAATTCTTATGGACAAAGTTTGTGTTTTTTCAGTTGTACATCAATGCTATAGCCACAAGTAAAATAAAACAAATTGCAGCCAATTAAACAAAGTAAAATAAGGAGCAATGTCCATTCAACATCATATAAGCTTATAGCATACAACAATTTCAGTTTGTTTTTAATTCCAATGTTTAAAACATTCAGGTCAACCTTTAGATTGATAACATATCATCTGTGAATCGATCACTTTCTCACATTTACAAATCAACACTTTTTAAAGGACAGGTAATCGGTACAAAAGCTCGTTTTAGCACTCTAATGAATGCTTAAAATAAAACGACAAAATCAACGAACATTTAAAACGAATTTTGAAGATACAATTTGATAAATTTGGCTACTTGAGTACTTGTTTGAATTTCTGTAGTAATTTTTTATCAATACATTTTACTTTTTGATAAGATAGTGATTACATACAAATCTCAAAGAGCCAGAGCCAATAAATATTTCAGAATTCTTCATGAAATTTTTTAATGAAATAGATGCTTCAGAAAAATCGTCCATTATATCCGGTTTTTATCATCATAACACGTTAAAACTGATCCAGTAATAGCTCTTATGCCATGACTTCTCCTGCCAGCAAAGCAGAATAAAATACTGAAACAGGTTTAATGAAAGTTCAAAAAGATGAAGATGAGTAATTATTCAGGACCAACAAGACAACGACTTATGAAAGTAATAAGTGCAGAAAGACTTGTAAGGAAACGAAACTAGACATCCCAGAGGTGCCACTCTCGTTATGACACTATCTTCCCATAATGATTATGGCAGAGTGAATTAACGTGATCACAATAAATACTTTTCACTGTGTTTCTCACGGAATTTCAGGATAATGTAGGTAAAGGCGTCATGTTCGTAAATTAAAGTTAAGGGCTATTGTTTCTTTAAAAAACTATTAAAGACATGAGATTAAGTAAAGTCGATTTTCATTTAACATGTGTTAATGAACCTAAATAAAGTGAACACAAATAGTAGAAGTAATTATTCCCGAAAAAAAGTGATATTTGAGCCTTGGTGCTGTGAAAATTTTTTAAAAAGTTTTCATAAGTTTTGGACGACTTGTATTATTAAAAATTGACACACTTTACTATGTTTTACCAATGTTCATGGCTCTTATGTGTAAAAGTGAACGGCAATTTGGTCACTTGGTAAATAGCGAAAAGTTAAGTATCGTAAGATGAGGATAAATCTGATACATTAGGGATTTTTTAAAATAATTATCACATAAATACATAATTTTCATAAATATTTTAAAAACTGCAATAATGTAAATTTCAAGAAACAATTTTTTTATCGGTAGCACTGATCATTTACCGTCGATGCAATTCATTTTTAGCGAAATTGCATGGACAGAAAATATCATGTAATTGACCTTTTGCACCAGATAGATAGTAAAAAAAAAAACTAAAGCAGATTAAAAAGAGACCTCGATCATAATGTGCATACATAATTATTTAGTACAGAAAAAAAATATTTATCTCAAAGGATGGTGCAGTGGAAACACTCCTTTAAATTAATTTAAATGGGATGAAATTTTAAAATTTCAAAATTACTATAAACACTATATTGACAATAAGTCCTCTTTTCTATCGCTTATCCTGACACCTCAACAGGGTCGGGGCCAGGGACTGGCTCTGTATGGTTTCCGCCCAGGCTGGCCGAGGCTGACACAGGCACCACTCCAGTCATAGTGTCAGCCATAAAGGTTTTACGTCGCTGTCGGTCCAACAGCCTCCAGTCGGGTTGGTACTGCTCGCAGTACATCTTAAACATGGCCACCTGAGGACATGGTACTTTCTCAATAAACCTGTTCAACATCAGAGCTTGAAGATTTGAAAAATCGGATTTTCCAAGAAACTATGTAACGCGCAGTAATTGCCTAATTGGCCTTGTGCGCTTACTATCAGATCTGTGGCCCAATCCTGCAGCCGTGTCTGTTCTTCACTCTCTGATGGTACCTACCCATATGTCCGCTCACGTGATGTTGGAACCGGATGATTGTATGCAATTTTTGCTGTTGAATATATTTTGTTGCTTCATGTTGTTCATGTTGGTCTTTAAGGTTTAATCAATCTATCATGGCTTTCCAAACACGAAATAATTAACAACCTCCAAATAAAAAGAGTTAAACTAATTCTGGCTGGACCGTTATCAAAAGGATCGTAGTGCTTAACTTTCTTATGGGCTAAGTAACCTCTTACATTTGTTGGAAATCAGTCCAGTTGGTCTCTACAAACGATATTCAGAAAACTTGATGTAAATGGCGTCACAAGAGCCTTCCCAAGCTGAATGCAAATTTATAAAATGTAGTCAACCCTTTCAGTATACTATCTCCTTCCAAAAGTATTGTTGGTAGACTTAGAGAAACTACAAAAGCAACACTAGACTTACGATGTCTGGAACAGACGCTGACGTGTGGCTACGGCTTGGCCTTGATACAGCGCGCAGTTTGGCTGTGGGAGGATGGATCCACCTGGACACTGTTGTCTTTGTGGAGATGGGGCGTGTCTTACTTTCGGAATCTTCGATCTCGTTCAGCAGTACTTGGCGAGCCTGAAAGACCATATGATATTAACGAAAATGCGCCAGATTAATCATGAATTTTTTTTTCAAATTAGACCATTACTTATTCTTGGGGGACGTTAGCATGGTCTATTATTTGATGTCATGAGAGTCAAAATTGATAGAAAGGAAGTCTACAGTTCCTTTGAGATTATTTTCAATGCTACACCCTTTTCAACAATTTATTAATCAATCTTTACAAAGGCGTGGTTCGTAAGGAGTGCGCTTCTTTTCATGATATATTTAGTAACTACTAGAAGAAAAATTTACGCCGAGCTAACTTATTGAAAGCATTAGTTCGATACTAGATGGTAAAACTTATACAACTGCTTCTGAAAATTAAGTTTACCATGAGAAATAATAAAGACGCTAAAGTTTCTTTCCATAAAAGCAATTTGTTTTCCATGATGGGATATCGGTCGGACGAACTGCTAAACTCAAAATATTTCGCCCAATTACGTCCACGAAACAGTTTGAGGATTAACCACCAAATGCAACATTGCGCAAAGTTATTAAAGATAGGCCGTCTCTCGACATACAGAAAATATAAGAAAATCTAGTTGTTAGGTTTTTTTTAACTGTTGCTTAAACTAGTATCTTCATAATTGTGCCTTTGAGTATTTGAGAAAAAACTTTGACAAAGGCGCTCAATCTCTTGTCTGTTACTCTCTTTCTGTGACAAGACTGCATTTTCTTAAGTGTTTTTCCAGTAAAGGAAAAAAATATTTTACCATGGTTTACTTAGTGTGGCGTTATATCCTGAGAATGTTGAGAAGATTTAATTACTGGAAGCGATCAAAATCTTCAGCATCTTTGCTTGCTTCCTTGACCGTATTGTAATACGATGACTGGGTAAAAAGTCTAACGTCAGCGTACCTCCAAGCCATCAAGAAACACCTCACTTCTGGTGACATCGTTACAACCTATGAGACTTGTCGTTCCTGTCCCGCCAAGTTCTGGCAACCGGAAGCCACTGTAATCCACAATAGTTGCCGCCTGGTAGTGTGGGTTGGGCACACGTTGCAGACGACAGATGGGCACCCATGGCCGCTGGTACATACTGTCCTCTCGTTCGAACGACAAAGCTGCTAAGGGGCGTGGTGTGGCGGCAGGGGCTATTTGGGGGGAACGTGTTGAGGGTTTGTGGATGAAATAAAAGTTTGTTAAGTACGTGTGTGTAAGTGGGGACATGATGGGAGGAGTCAGGAATGGTCCTAAGAAGATGAAAATGAAAAAAAAATAAGGAAAATGTCTGTTTTATACATCGGAGTATACAATTTGAAGAAGACTTGAACAAAAAACACCGCCATTGCTTTCTTATTAAACGTAAGCCTGATTAAAGTTCTAATTTAAAAATGTACATCTGAGAAGAGTTCAGCGGTTTGAAAGTTTTAAAACGTATCTATGAACATTCATTTCGTGAACATCAGAACATCAGAACGTTTTGAAAGGTGCAATTATTTTCATTGCTCCACATCCTTTTAACTAAGTAAACAAAAAAGAAGTCGAAGGTATTTTACTACTCATCATTCAGAAGACATG
Source organism: Elysia marginata (assembly GCA_019649035.1). Taxonomy (NCBI): domain Eukaryota; kingdom Metazoa; phylum Mollusca; class Gastropoda; family Plakobranchidae; genus Elysia; species Elysia marginata. Next base: position 371,027 of record BMAT01005364.1, on the reverse strand, counting down.
CATGTTTTGGACTCACTGTAAGTTGCAGAAATGACCATATGGAACATGCATTTCAATCGCACCGTTTTCTTACTCGTGTAAAATTCCTTCTAAATTTTGTTATTATTTGTGCATGTAAGTTATAACATCACATAAATAAAGGGTAGCATCTATTGAACCATTCTTATCTAAATACGCAATTTTAACACTTAGCTGTCTTTATTCAAATTGCAATTTGCGGAATTTAAATTGCATTTAAAATGGTCCAATGATGACCAGATATAAATTAACAAAAAAAATGCCAGATCTCTTTACTTCAGCTACCTCACTATACAAAGTTTTAGTTAAAGCGTTTTAGCCTATATCGTATATATACCATGGGATAATTATTTTTTCTAATACATTTGTCCACCGAAAGCATTAACACCGAGCAAACACGAACACGGAAACATTGAAATTGAGTGTTGGTTCAAGTTTCTTTTGGGAAAAGACACCTTCATTGTATGAACATACAAAAGTCGAAGAAACTACATATGAATATCAATGCAAAATCTCTTGCACTTGGATCATAATCAATTAAACTGTAGTTGCAACAAAAGCTGGTTCTTGTACGATACCCGATTCTAGGCGATGCAGTCTTAGTCAGAGCGCAATAATCCCTAAAATGTTAAAAGAATTTTGCACAAATATAACAAATTTTGTATATATTTTTTGAAGCGCTTAAAAATTTTTTGTTAGATTCAGAAATTAATAAAACTTAGTCCTCACCAAAGAAACCTGGGGAAAGACGGGCCAACCCTTAGATGAACATTTAATGTAGCTAGATTTCTACTAAAACCGCCCAGTTTCTATGCTATTTTATGTCTTGATTATTTAAGTACAGCTGAAATGTAAACAAGCTTTTGATATTAACAAAACAAATAAAAAAATGAATTTTTTTAGCATTTGATAAACTTTGAAACCTCAATATTATAAATTTCACAGACGGAAAATGTCTTGCTCCATTTCTTGATAGTCTGGGTCAACATGCTAGTTTAAATTGCGTTACTAAAATCGAAATAAAACTACCTATAGAGTGTTTCGTTACAACCCTGCCCTCAGTTTTAGCGCTGAGAAGGAGAGCGTTTAAAGCCATAATTTCTAGTCTAACTGTCGTTAAAAAATTTGTAATGTCTAAAAATAGATTAAAAAGACGTACCAGTTACAAACTTTGGTAAATGTTATGATGCAAAACAATAAAATGTAAGTTAACAAAGGGTTTCAATAGGACTGAATAGTGTTAAGTTGCGTTGTACATCCATTAGATTTTTTCAAGAGTTTAGAGAGTAAGAAAGTTATTGAGCTTGCTTAGTTTTACCTTGCGCTTAGAGACAACATAGACCAACTATTATTGTTCCCGTCTCAAATGTTTTTTTTTCAAAGTGCAAGAAGACAACGAGTATGGAGAAGATTAAAAAAAGGGAAAAAAGCATTACTGTAGCAGTGTTAATGGTTGCACTATAGACTAATAGTCAGTTGTAGGTACTTGCAGGGTTGAAGGAGAAGAAAAGATAATAGTTTTACCGCATTTATGTGTGCAGTGGTCTCTGAACATGGCTGAAAAAAGGAATAAAAAATTATTTGTAAAAAAAAAAACCTACCTTTGGCGCTTATTCCGTTTTATTTATCTTTTTGTCTGTGTCTCTCCCTTGTCTCTTATTATCTCTCTTTAGTCTTTTTTTCTAGGCATAATTTTATTACTTTTTTTCGTAGGGCACATTTCCCCATACCTCTCTCTCTCTCTCTCTCTCTCTCTCACTCCTTCTTTCTTTCTCCAATTCTCATCTAAACTCTACTCTGTCATGCCTACCAGTTTAATTTTTTGAATCAATAATTAAGAACTATGCGTGTTCTTTATGTGCTGAAAATTATGTTTTCAACATAGGGCCTTATCAATTAATTCTTTAACAAAACTAGTTATTGAGACAACTGCGAGTAAAAAAAGCGAATATTCTCAAAAATGATGACCGCTTCAGTCATTGCCTTTATACAGTTCAAATTTATAAATTTAAAGCTTTTTCACTATTTAAGCAATTTCTTTCTTCTCCATTTTAAACAGAGTTATTTAGTCCTGCAAGGAAACGAAAAAACGAAGAGAAAAATTTCCTTATTACGTTTAGGTCTTGCTTGTTATTTGATAACATCAATAAAGAACTCACATCAACTGCATTCTTTTCAAGATCCCAAAGAAGCTTCGTACTCTTCAAACCAAACAATGTTTGAAAGGGCACCTCCTAGATTGAGACCTACATCAAATAATTTTTAACATCTAAGGCACATGCTACACTAACTGCTACTTTTATGCTTCAACATAATTGGGTAAAGTCATGCATTATTTCAAACAATATCTTCCAATACTATTTGGAAAGACACCCGGGTATGATGCTCAATCCATCAATGCAACATTACATACAAAATCCCATGCTACGTAGCATTAGCATTGCTATATCGTGGAGCAGCGTACCTCAGTAGTTAGCGGGTCGGATACGCGATCCGGCGGTTGCGGATTGAATACCAACCATGACGCATGTTATAACTGTCTGAGAAAAACAATTTATCTAACTTTCGTCAGTCAACCCGCCTGTAAAATGGGTACTGGCTAAAGATAGTGCTCAAAATTTGAGGAATTTGGTATTTGAGCGCCTAACTGGCAGCCATACTGTAATGCTATAAAGTATAAGTTGAATTTGCTTTGGTATTAATTGGCCTGGTGGAGGGAAATATGTAAAGTCTTGAGCCCGCCTTCGGCGGTGGAAGACTATAATCATATAGTTATATATGAACGTTGGGTGTGTTGAAAGAGGCTCCATTTTGTTCTTATCCTCGCTTAAAATCTTTCAATACTACACTTCGAAAAAAGAAAGTGCAAGCTATAATAGAATTACTTGTAATTTTCAAAGATTACTGAGAATGTGCTTGTTGAAAATTGATAAACATTTTGACTTAATCACTGGGGTTTTTCAAAATTAAAATTTGAACCTCTTTTTCCGATAGCTTAGACCCAGGTTTAGATCGCAACAAAAAAAAAACGGGCCTTGTTGAACATTTGAACAAATTAGTTCATACTCTCATCTTTTTGTGTTTTGAATCTGGTAGAAATTATGTTTCTACACTTTATCTTTCAGCTCAGCTGGTGGTCAGTCTTACCAGAAGCCAGCTGTGATCGGTCAGTAAGCCTGTTTTGATGCTGGTGTCTTCGCCTTGTCCACTCGGCAGCGTTCAAGTGAAACTCACCATCTCTAAAAATAGATAGAATAGAGGTCTGTTAAGTGGAAAATTTGAGATGAGGGTGGATGGTGGGAGGGAAGTGGTTTAGGTTACTTGAAATTCGAGATATCGGTTTTCTATGCCCATAAATCCTATTAAGTAAAAATCCTTTTAGCATACACAATCAAAAACAAAAATGTCTCCCTTTTCACTATAACAGGGGTGAAACTGTAAAACCATTTTATCGGATATATACTAAAAAATTGCCTTAGAACATGTATATTCCAGGTGTTTCACTTTTTAGAGTAACTATATATTTTTGTAATTATAAAGTGCTTTGACGAATGTTAAGTATTAGTTAAGTTTTGTGTCACCATATTCAGACCTATATTTAAGTTCTAAAGTATTCTAGTCAAGTCACTAATTTCTTTTCGAAGATTCAAAACCGATGGTTGATATGCTCGCCCTAACAAACGCAATATAAAGGTTTGAAAATTTATCATCGATACGACTTTTATTGGAAACACTAACAAAATTATATAAGCCCGCAAAAAATTCGAAGTTATCTCGAATGCTACAAAGAATTGACACAATTAAAACCATAAAATCAATTGTATGCTATGTCTGCTTACGAGTATTGCCTCAATTTATATCAGCAAAGCGAAAGCGACTTTTAGTATTTGTTAGTATTTGTCCAGACAACATTTTGTAAAAAAATAAGACCCAATATTGCAGTGACTGAGACTGACTAAATAATTCCATAGAAAAGAAGAAAATCTTAGAAATAACTAGCGTGTCAGGTAATAAAGATTGCATAAAATAAGGTGATATAAAATGCTAATTAATTCTGACTTGCCCACTCCGTGTCATATCAGGGAAGATAAGGAGACATTCATAACAGAGAACGAACGAGTTATTATTTTTTTTAATCTAAGCTTAATTACAGAGTTTTACTCCCCTAGCGACAAACTTATTTTAGAACTGACCTGAGAGTAGGCGAGGCTTTGGCCACTGTCAACAGAATGTGGGCCGATACATAGTGTCCACTTTTGCAGGCCAGCAATAGAGCTGTGTACCCCAGGTTGTTTCTACGGTCAGCATTTAGGCCGAACTATGTGAAATACAATAACATATTTGCCGCGGTGGAACAAAATTCTAATCAATTATTTAAGTTCAAATAGATTAAAAAAATGAAAAAACGAGTTCAGTGTATTGAATCGTCATAGTGTCATAACGATCGTGAAGTTCATAATAACAATATTCGTTAAAATGGTATAACATAAACCAAAACTGTATCATTAAAATCTAAAATGGAACGATTAATATTTCAAAGTGTTTTCCAGTGCTTCCCCATAATCAATTATGATATCAAACTGAATATAGTCAGGATAATGTTTCTCAAATGCTTCATTATGCCTTGTGAAAATGGCTATAGCAGCATGCTTCAAGGTTTTAAAAAATCGCCAAATAGGGCCTACTACATTTTCTTTTTGTATTTGGATTCAGCGAAACTGTTTGAAGATGTTTTCACTCTTTGTAGTTATATTGGTTTACTAATCATCTTCAACAAAATGGCACACTTCTGCATGCCAAATATTTAGTTTAAATACCGACTTCGATGGCATTAGAAACCGTTTAAAATTTTCCTGCTATCGTATCAAAATGGGGAATCAAAAGTGGCCTTCCCCAATAGTGCCAACCAAGGGATGCTCAGTCTGCCGCGATATAGGCAAGAATGAAAGCGGACGGGATTGGTGTTTTATCTATCATCATTCGACTCAGCTGAAATTTTGTTCAGCTCAGCCCCAATAGCAACAACTGAGAGTTACCTTGTGGAAAGCTTGAGCCAACATTTCCACGATCCGGGGATTCCCACATGTAGCAGCGTGGTGTAGAGGCGTGTTTCCGTCATTGTCAGGTTCGTTAATGTCAAGCACATCTTCCTGCATAGTGCAAATAGGAATTTAAGGCATTTATTTGCTTTCATGAGACCCTTGAAAGTTTTGTTATCACCCTAACAATTCCAAGCATAAATCACAAACTAGCGTTGCATCTTTTTTTGAAGGCCGTAAATATTTACATCTTTAGTTAGTGTTTTGTTTCGAGTCTTCCTCTAGCAAAGCAAGCACTCTATCTTGAATATTGACAGTTTTTCATAACCTCAAACTAAACCTAAAAGCGCATAGATGAAATCAATTTAGATAATCTAGATTTAGAGCTAATTTTACTAGATATGTAGATCTAGAGTCTGTATTAGGCATAAACCTAGCCGTGGTTTTGGGCACCATTTTTAGGCTCCGCGAGTCATGTTTTCTTGTTTTAGCCTCAAAGCCTAGTAGGTTGTGCGTGTCAAGTTTTCTACAATGTGAAGGTCACTGCCTGTCTCAAACACAAGGGCAAATAAGAAACCACACATTAACAAAAATCTTGTTTTGTAGTGCAATAATCAACGGCCGAGCCTTTCGATTTTATTATTAATACTTTGGTAATTTTTTCCAACCTTCAAGAGCAAAGCTACGATGTTCTCTCGGCCATTCATACAAGCGTAGCTAAGAGCAGTGCGGCCCATGCCATCTCGCAGGTTGAGATAAGCGCCTGCTTTGAGTAGGATGTGGGCCATACGATAGCCGAGCTGCTGGTTGTCTATGATACACGACAGCATCAGGGGCGTACGCCCGTGGACATCTTTGGTGTCTGTGCATACTCTGTGTTTGTCCACTAATAATCTGACCTGGTAGAGAAAAAAATGGTCCGTATTAAGTATTAAAAAAAAATTTCCAAGTATGTTACACACCCTTCTTTTAAAAAAGTATTGGGAATCAGAAAAAGAGATGAAATCAATCAAAGTAAATCGACAAGCAGATAAGAAGATGATGCAAATCCTTAAGATATAAACCTACAAATGTGCGCGCTGATAAACGAGAAAGTAGAACAGATGAGCGATATGAATAGCTATAGGTAAAGGGATAGCTGTTACAATGGCTAACCGTCATCTGAAACGTCGAGGGTAGGCTTTTCTAGAGCTCAGTTGCTCTAAAGCATAAGCACCGAAAAAACGTCAAATTTTATGTTGCAAATTTATGCATTAAACCTATAAAGCAATAATTAAAAAAACACTGCCACAAAAATGTGGCATATTCATTTTTGTTAGACTAGAATTGTATTTGATATAACGATCTGTTTTTAAAACGAAAGATAAATACACCAACAGACACGTAGTTTACTATACACAAACAGACAGAGAGACGGAGAGGGTGGAGACAGAGCAAAAAGATAGAAAGGACGTACAGGCATGGCTACAGAAATATAACTGAGATATTCAGTATACATCATGAGTGATAATAGGGAAGTAATGCAAACCCCTAAAAGCACATTTGTAATCTCGCGTGTCCATCAATGCGTATTCTAATGCAGAGCAAGCAAGCTAGAGATTCGACAAGATAGAGGGCAAATTTATGATAAAATTTTATTACCTCACTTTTGAAGTCTGTAAAATTTGAATTTAAAAGGCAGACATACAAAATATAAACAGCGACGCATACAAAGAGATTTGATTATGCACCTGATCACATGAGGAATATCCTAACATTCTTCAAAGCCATTGAAGCAGTACGAGAAACCGTTAAAATGTGTCTATTAGTCTATCAGGTATAAACCATTTACAATCGAACACACGAAGATTTTAATGGCACCTAAAACGACTTTTCCATTTCTATTAAAAAATCAAACTGTCTGGTTTGATATTCATAAAAGTATTTTCCAACAGCTTATCAAAGGGTCGAGATTTATATTTGCTCGTCACCCTCTCCCTAAATAAAGTGTATTTTAAATGTAGTCAAAATGCTAATGCAGAATTTATACTTTTTTTTACTAGTAACAGCAGAAAAGACGTCAAAGAAGAAGAAGAGGAAGTGGAGGAGGAGGAGGGGGAGGAGGCGGGTTCTGATACACTACTCCGATTTTTAAAACATTGAACTTTTGCCTTTCTCGTTCGGAACGATTAGTCTTCTGCTGTTTATGAGAATATTGCTTCAAACAGCTTCGTGTACAAATCATGGTCTTACCTGGTGAAGTCTCTCGTCCAACACAGCCTGGTGCAGGGCTGTTTTGATCAGGCGTTTGATAGGTGGTGGGGGTAACCCTAGCTTTTCCATGACAAAATCTAACAAAGAACTCTCCAAGTGACTTTACACTGTAGTACCTGAGTGCGAGCTTTGATAAAAGTTAGAGATCTTGTTTTCTCACGCACTGATCAAGTCCATCTTTATCTGAAACAGGTCATTGATGCAGATATTTGAATAAAAACCACACAAAAATGTTTGAAGATGAACCAATACAAAATTAATAGGGGCTTTTCAGTGCATAACAGAGAAAAAGAAATAAGTTGCACCCGAGAGCGGATCGTAGTGATGGAATATAACAAGAAAGCCATTTAAAAACAAAGTTGTTTTAGAAATGCTGTTTTCTAAAAACAGAGCTAAAACCAGAAAAATGCACCAGTTTTCAATCTCCTTCTAAAGTCTTTTGCCAGATGCAAAGGTAAAATAATCCAATTTGCAGCTTTTACGATAAAAACATAAATCAAGAAACTAAACTGCTTCATTGAATTGTGAAGCGTCACTTGATTGAATTTAAAAAAAATTTATGTGGTGAAGAAATTTCACAACCAAAAACGAAAAACAATAACAATGGAAAACCCGTTTCTCAATACTTGCAGTTTTGACAATGCAAATCAAACGAACTTTGTAAGCAAGTACAGTATGAGCTACAAAAGACATAAGTTGTTATTAAGTGTGATATTTTGGTTGAGAAACTTGGTACAAACATCCAGAACACGGAAAAGAACGAATGACAAACCCTAACTTAAGAAACTGTAAAACAAGAACTAATAAATGTGACCTGAGTATGTAGCTAAATAATATGTTATGAGATAAAACCTTATTGTTTATTCAATCACAATGTTACTTTTCTTGAGAACGTTGACCTATTGAAGTTAACACACCTTTATATAATTTTATAGACTGTCAAAAGCAAAGGCAAAACATTCGTTGTTCATTTTACCATCTTAAAGCACAATCAAGCGAGATATGCCCTCGCAAATAAAAGCACAGTTGCAGGATATTTTCTGAGAAGATAGCTCATTACAATTTAATACTGCTTCAGTAAAAGGAATGGTTGATCTTTGTTACTAATAATAGGCTTGAGAAGCTTCAGATGGCTCCCAGCAACCTATGAACATTAAAGACTGGGTTTCAGTAGAGATCACCATGACGGAGCATCAAAACTTTCTTCGACTCTAAACCTTACTGTCCTGTGTTACTTAAGTTGTTCCTATGGTTTTTGGTTTGGTCATGTTCTCAAAGGCTTTGTAAAATAGTGACTGATCATAATGGATATAAAAAGGGCTCTTCAATGAGTGATAATTTGAATCTGAATTTTTAACTTATACGAGTCGGAGATGAATTAAATGAACGGTATTTCATAAAACAAGCGACATTAAAAATAAAGTTAAAAAGACTGAAACAGAAATTTATAGAACCATCTTACCCAAAGTAAAAGATAGATGACTTAAACATTCATTTAAGGAATAGTGAAAGAATTGACGCAAGTCACCATTTAAACATGCAAGGCTTATACCAATACATAAAATACACGATCTAATTATCTAGCAATAAGACGAAGATAAGTGAATGACTATCTGCAAACTTTCATATTGCGCTATTGAATTTTAACCATCTTTTCATAAAAAAAGAAAAAAAATCACGTACCGGGTACATTCGTTTCAAGCCACCCAAGAGAACAAAAGGTCCTGTACCTTTTCATGAAAGCGCAGAGGAATTCTCAACTTCCAACAATTATTTTACACCAGGAAGGTCACAGTTTAAAGAATCACAGAGAACTTATTACTTGTACATGAAAATCAAAGACAACGCATGGCGCGTATCAAACCACAGCTTTCCAGTGCTGGATAGATGTACTGTATCTGAAGATATCAGTGGTGTTAAGACTGCCACACAACAAACCCTAAATCCAACGTAAACTTCTAGATGTAGTTACGTTTTAAAGCTCCCGTCCCAGTATGTCCGTGTTTCCCACCAGTATTGATTTCAGATCGATAGCGCACGCTCATACAACCAATCAAACCAGTGGAGTGAAGCAATGGTCGGACCAGGGGGGCCAAATAAATCTGGTGGCGGGCCCAAATTTGTAGGTAGACCAGACCCGGTAAACTGTAACCCTCCCCTCCTACCCCTTTTCTTTCCTCTCTTTAAGTATTACACACTGGGCACAGTAACAGCTTCACCAGGTCTCGGCAAATGTCTCTAGATCTAGGTAGAATTAAAACACAGGTATTACAACAATGCACTTAAAGGAGAAAAGGTTTGTGTTGACACTGCACTGGTAATTCGCAGGCTAGGGCAAACAATGAATTGCTTAGGTAAATAATCTTAACGACCCCATACTGTAATTGTGCAATTACATTGATATTGTTGCTTTCTCCGTGGACTGCAGTCTATGGAAAAGTTTGGTCCTCTTAACGGAAATCTTTTAATACGACCTAACAATTTAACTAAAAGTAGACTATACTGCGAAAAGAAAGTGATGGAAAAACCTGTGCAGAAATGGAAAGAAAATAAACTGGAAATAAATTGGGCCTTTTTAAAGCAAAAATATCAATCTTTCAAAGTTAATTTAGAACATTTTAAAGTTCTTTATAAAAGCAAAGAAGTAATCATGGCGTTTACAAAAAAGGCGATTTGTTTTTCCACAGTGTAGATAATGAAAAGTACTACAAAATAAATCATTATAAAAGTGTCTAGCTAGTACACTAATCGAAATCTAAATCCTGTTTAAACACTTAGATATGATGGTAAAGCTTAATAAACCAACACTATATTTGGCCCATCAAAGAGTCAGAATTTTGATAAAACATAAATATCATATTTTTTGGCAAAAGCCCGATTTGATTTTGAGAGATGTCAGCATTTCCAGGTAAATTATTCTTCTGCTATTCGCCGCTGTACGATTCTATGCTCCTTCGCTAACCCTTTATTTTCCGTTGAATGCTGGCTCGGTCAGCTTTTACAATGCGGCGCCCGCATAGTTTACTTTTAAAACAAGACCTTCCTTCCAGTGGCATGCATTGCAATAAGTGTATCGATTTATTTAGATTACAGACTAAGTTGAATCAACCTGCGTATTGGAACCCGCGTATTTGCAAAGCCAAGACTTGTGACACCGTTATAAGGCGATAAATCTCGCATGAAATCCGGAGCACTGGAAGCAGTTTAGCGGTAAAGAAGTAGTGTGAAGCAATTTCAATTTATCGATTGACCCTCTATTGGCAGTCGATAGCCCAGCAGTAATTATTTTGAAATTAAAAGTCTGAGATCTGCGTGGAAAGAATAAGAATGTGATTAATCTTAGTCAAAAGACTTTACCAATACTCTTTGTCTCTCTCTTTATTCTTCTTTCACTTTCTTTGCATTCTCCTTGGTGTCAAATATTTTTTCAACTTAAGATCTGTGTCTTTTTAAACTTTACACCCTAAACACACACGCACACCTCTTTCTTCACCACCCTCCCCCCCCCTTAATTTTTTTATTATCATCCCAGTTTATCATTTATTATTTAACTAGTGCCAACCAAAAGTACTTTGTGCAAGAAGATTTTGTCTTACTCGATTATGAAATGATTTTTTCATGACTTCAAAGTAATACAATATTATTTGTGAGCCAATATTGTGTGTGTGGGGATGATGAATTTTGAATCATGGAGTACTATTTTAGTACTTTGAAAATATCATTAATGCTGTTCCGCACATAGAAATTTTTAGTAGGCCTCATCTAAAAAATGCAAAGATATTTAAATTCTGTTTAGCGTTTCATAAAGTACACATTTATCATAAAGTATACATTTCGGTAAAATACAACCCTTATTTGTATTGGTTATAAAAACCTACCGGCACTTTAAAAGAAACAGCTCAATTTATGCACACAGGGAAACATGAACATAGCCTCACTACACATTTCTTTTAAAGCTACCCTAAAGCACTGCACTGTGTGTGACTTGCCGACTTCAGAACAGCTTTGGAAGCCTTAGATCTAGTGTAAGATATTTTTTCAATACAATGTGAACGTCTATNNNNTCTAAACTTTTTTCTAAGGAGCGTAAGACACGGCATAAAAGGCAGGGCTGGTCTATGCGTTAGATCTAATGTCGCGAGGTTTTGAATGAAAGCATTTCTGGTTGGCAGCAACGCGCTAGTAAAACCCGCTGTTTTGTCAACAGGCGCCCGAATGAGGTATTATTGCTACAGCAGAACAGCGCTAATGCCAGTGTTAAAAATGCAAAATGCTTTAACATAAACTTTACAAAACAAGCCAAACATTGCTGCGATCTGAGGTTGCCCGAATACATGTGGTAGAACGTTTATATGGACTGCTAGGATTCTCGAGTTTTATCTCCAATGCAAGTCAAAAGTTCCCTTTTCTATTACACAATAATTCAACATAATCTTGCCAAGACAAAGCTAGGAACTCAATAAAGACGTGAAGAGGTTGGTTCAGTAGATTTCCTGCTTAACAAACTTAAGATCCTGAGTTCAATCTCCAGTGCTGGTCAACAATTATTTTGCTCTCTCAAGATATTATGTCCAGGAAATAACCAATAATGTCGGACAATGACGTCTTTTGATACATTGACAAAAAATAGCGGCAAAAAAGCATTAGCTTAGGCTTATCATAATTTTAATTTTGCTGTCCCCCCCCCCCAAAAAAAAAAAAAAGAAAACACGAACACAAACACAAAACAAACAAATAAACACACAAAAATACCCCATCGACATAAGGCCTCATGGCCACTCTTTTTTAGAGAATATTTCACTTCTTAAGTCATACCCTTTCTTGAAATGCCTCGTGTCTTTTGATTTATCTTTCTTTTTTTACCTTTAAATTCGAATTGCTGGAATTTATTGCGTTAATTGATTTGTCAAATGATCCTTGACATTTATGCGACTTATAAATTACTAGCTGGTTACCCTTTCGATGAACGGAGGTGACGTTCAGGCCTATGTGTAGAATATGTCCTACCAAAACTGTGTGTACCTGAATTTAAAAGATAGCCACAAATCTGATAATCCATACATCTACATCCTCAAGGGAGCGTCTGAAAGACTCTCTCAACACCTTTTCCTACTCTAAACAGCGCCTAAAAGGGTAACTCAAATGATAATTCTTCCTCTCAAAAGCGTCTAAGAGACTTTCCACGTACATCTACATTCTAGAGAGCGCCTGAAAGACTTTATCAACACCTTTTCATACTCTAAACAGCATTTAAAAGACTATTTCCACATATAATTCTTCCTTTCAATGGCCTGTGAGAGACTTTCCTCGAACATCTACATCCTCAAATCACCTGAATTAAAAGTTTTTTTTTAAATCAATGAATCAGATTTAGTGAGTGTCTCAATCAAAAGATGAATTTGAATGTAGGCCTACTCACTAGACCGATTAAAAAAACTTCTTTGTAATAGTAAAGTACATTCCTGGCGAGTGTGAATGTCAGGTATGTGATGTTGTCCCTGTGTCCAGTTCTTGAGAGTGCTACATTCTATAAGCAAATACATGTTCCTGTAAATCCAATCCAATGGGACTAACTGTTTTGTAAATCTAGGTCTCCTACTGAGTCTAAACTTTCATATATTAATACTGATATTTCGGTAGATCTAGATCTAGTAGTGAGTAAGCAAAAAGAGCGGCTATATGATAGTCTCTCCCTGAAGAATTTATAGATCTAGTCTCCTTTTGAGTTAACTAAACTGTCACACTGATCTCTTATAGAAAAGTCTAAATCTAGCTCTAGATTCTAAAATTAAAGTAGAATCTAAGCCTAGATCTAGATCTAGATTAGACTCCAAATGCCAGATCTAGCTAGAACTAGCACTCTAGATTTGAGTTCTCGATCTCGATCTAGA
>BMAT01005364.1:332664-342975 GCA_019649035.1 Elysia marginata | reverse complement strand
GCTAAGGCAATGGTGAGCATTGACGAAATGGGAAATTATAAGAAAAAAAGGTTAAAGAAAATAAAGCAAACAAAAATAGTGCGTGAAAGATGGACAAGGAGAAAGAGAAAAAGATAGAGAAAAAAATACCAGAAGAAGTGGATAGATAAGTAAAAACAGGGAGAGAGGCGGAGAGATAGAAAGAAATAGATATACAAAGTGCAAGACTTAATAGCTTTTAAAGACTTAAAAAGATATGTAAATTGTTACTAAATCAAGTCAGAGAAAAAGAGCGACACACACACGCAACTGATGCGGGCCCAAAATTAATACTTCTGGTTAACTGTAAAGATTCCACAACTTCGCTGGGCATGTGATTATAAGAGTAATGTTATACGCTATCGAACTCCCAGCTCATTTCACGGTAAATATTTTCGAAAATAGCCGCAAAGTTTGGAAAATATTTAAACGATGGAGACGAAATTGATTTAGGGTTGGGCACCCGACGTGAACGAGAAAAACAATTCAAAGAATAATGCAAAAAAAAAAAATGAAAGGAATAACAATTGAGATCTAAGACTGGAGAACCTCGTAGGAAACGCGACATAGCTGCAGTTGCATAATATTATTATTGTTACGGCAAGAAGAAAGGAGGAATTTTCCTAGGGAAACTTTCCTTGTTGCAACAGAAAATATTTTAATGAGTTTGAAGCATAACAGTGTTTTAATTTTTGCATAGTGAGGCGTAACCAAGAGGTTACAGGTTCAGCACCAGGCGATCAGTGTCAGCGCGGGGGATGAGTTCTACCCGTCGCTGCAGCAGCTTACCAGTTAAAAGAGAAAGTTCAACGAAAACAAACCCGCATACGCTTCAAGGCTTGCGCATTTACTCCCGCCATTTAAAGAGCTAAGGTTAAATGAGGTTGTTTGAGGGTGCAGAATAGAGGAAATGGGGATAAACAAGTAATGAGTAATGATGAATAAGGTTAGTAAAGGCAAAATGGTTGTATTGTGATTCCTTGTTAAAAGTAATGTTAAAGAGCAATATTTGACTCTCCACTTTTTTTCTTCAAGGTAGGGAGGGGGGGGGCATATGATTTTCAAAAAGAAAGAAGTTACTTGACATAGACAGAGCGAAATTTCTTTTTCATTGGGATAAGGTAAGAGAGATAAAAAGAGAACAGAAAAAATTAAAGATCAGAAGAGAGACGGAGACAAAGAGAGATACAGACAGAGAGACAAGCAGACACAGAGAGAAAGTACTGCAAAGAAAACAGGAATTGTATTAAACACATTTGTTGAAATGTAAAACCAGTGATCTAAGCAGTAGCTTTGTTACGAACAGCAAGTTACAAGCAAGGGTTCACTGCCGCAAAAGGAGCGGTGAATCAGAAAACTGTGTTATCTTGATATATCATTACAATGTTTAAGGAAATTTGAAGAATCTCTTAGTAATTTCGCCCGAAGATGAAAGGCTTCAAACATTTATAGAGTTACAAAAAGAAAAATATAGTACAGTAAAAAAAAACCCTGTCATTAGTGATGGATCGTATGTGATTGTTGCACGTATCTTTTTTCTTGCGGTTTTCCAGAGATGTGGTGAGCAGAAATATCTTGTCTTATGTCAACATACTTACACATTTTCTTTTCAAAATTACTTAACTCGATCCAAAGTCATGAAATTGTGGCAGTTAACTAGAATGAAATTTCTATTGTTTATAGGCATGCAAGAGCCGCAGAGGGCAGACGATTATTAGATATAGCCCTATATTTTTTTAAAAAATTGAGAAATTTTGCGCCAAGCGGTGCGGTTCAGAACAATTGCTAACGAACAACTTCGTGCTGATAGGTCGGGTAACTCATTATTCTAAGGACATGCACCAAAACCTAATCATTTTAAAGCTAAACCCATTAGAAATTGATTCGAATTTTCTTTTGTCTTTTACCTTATACGCTACTTAAAAAGAAAGTGAGAAGGCACAGTGTTTCACACAGAAATAGAGAGAGAGAGAGAAGAGAGAGAGAGAGAGAGAGAGAGAGAGAGAGAGAGAGAAGAGAGCAAGAGTGCAGTGATCTTTGTCGTCTCCTTGCGCGCTAGACTGTGCTGAGAGAGAAAGAGAGAGAGAGGAACCAGCTCTGTGGCCTAGCGGTAAGACACTCGCTCAGAGATCGGGAGGTGCGTGGTTCCATCCCCGGCCGTGTCAAACCAATGACTTTAAAATTGGTATCATTTAGAAGAAATATGATTTATGGACAAAAGATAATGTCGTGGAAGGAGAGACACATGTGTACAAAGATGTAAAGACAGAGTGAAACGAAAAGATAGAAAGAGAGGGGTAAAGAGGTAGAAGTGTACCAGGATAAAGACGATGAGAAACACGGTTATTGCGAGACTCAAAAAACAAATAGAAAGCGGGAACAAAGTCACAGGCAGCATTAGACGTTAAATGAGCAGAAGATAGGCCTACAGAAAGAACAAAACAAATTTGATATAGATAAACAAATGCAACATAGTTATGAGGACGAAAAGAAAGGAAGGGGTTTTAAAAGAAATTACAAAAACCCGCGAAAATGCGGACATTTTACTATTAAAAAATAAACTGTTGTTACAGCAAGCTCTCTTAACACGCAGGTTGTGTAACCATTTACCGAGAGCTGGTATTAATTTACAGGTAATGAACAGCGACCCGCCGTAGAAAAGGTACATAAACTTTGTTGTCCGAGCTAAGGCGACTGAGTAAATAGCCATGACCATCAAAATATCATTGCTTGTGGGGTCAATGCAGAATTTTGAATCTTTAAATCTTTGAATCTTGAATCTTCTTTGGTATTCGAGAAAAAGTGCATTCAGGTTTTGGTAAATAAAAGCTTACTTTTTAAAGAGTCAACCCTGAATAACTGTCTGGAGAGCCTTGGGTGATGAAAGTAAAGCAATAATCTCGATGCGTGCTCTAGGTGTCGTGATTTTTTCTTTCTCCTGTTCTCTTAAAAAGCTTTCCTCCCTCCTCTGAATCAGTTCTCACTAAAACGTCCATCATCATCGTCATCATCATCATCATCATCATCATCATCATCATCATCATCATCATCATCATCATCATCATCATCATCATTTTTCTTTATCGTTATCATTTATCCATTACCACCACCACAACCACCACCATTATCATCAACACAAGCATCAGCATCATCTTTATCATCAATAACTCATCAAAAGACACCAATCGGAAACCAAGATTCGCTCTGCAAAAGTGTTATTCTCCTCAAGTGGGATCATTACCCTGTAACTGCTAGTACCAGTGACTTTCTGTTTGCACGAAAGCTTCAATCTGCTATGTTCGATTAATTGTGTTTAGGCTGACCATTCAATGATCATGCATCTTAATGGGCCAGATTGTTGCGTTTAAACTTTGACCTCACCTGCAGTGAGGAACACGCGTTGCCAGGGTAATAACTTACTACGGTGCATGTTTGGACGCAGTGACTGGCAGGCTCCGCGGGAATTCGAGCCACTCATGGGAAACTAATTAGCAGGATGCCTCCACGCACCGCGACCCGCGGCCGTCCGTCTGCCATGCTTGGTCCGTCAGTGAGCATGTTTGCAAATAGTAGAATTATGGACTGGGCGTCTGCCCGAATTTGCAGGTCTCGACTGCCACGGTTCTCTATAATAAGACGCTCAACAGATTGATGTTCTGGGCAGCTTTTGGAGAAAGTCACTTTGTCGGTGATCTAAAATTTGGTTGTAAGCGATGTTCACGATGAAAAATAAAGAAAATAGTGAGAATGGTGCTTACAGCGAAGTAAAGTGTGTTTTACCAGTCCAATAAGCCATATGTTGTGACCTATTGAAATACATGTATATAAAACTTGATCTTTTAAATTATTTTCACACTTTTTAAACCTCATTAAAGAGAGGGCATTTGATTGTCATACCAATATCTTAATTATATCTTAATTGACAGAGAGGTCACGGTGCCCTTAACTCTAAAGCCTAGTTCCGTTTTTCAACATAAGTCACCAAACGCTCTTCCGTACCATGACACAACCGGAAATGTTAAAATGATCTCACTATTCCGTTCTATCACATGAAGACGTTAGAGGCTATGATTCGCTTGAAATGTGGACAAGAGCATCTCAAAAGTACCTACGTTGCAGGAAGGAAACCAAAGTCGTAACAATTATAACGCCATATTACCGTCTAGATCAAGGCAGTGTTAGTATACGCTGCATGCGTCACTCTGCATAGCGTGAGATCATAACGACTACATCGCCACGGTCAATATGATGTACTCAATGAGCCTGCACAACTACAGGATCTCGGAGAAAGACTCTTTATAAATCTAGGCGAGCAAAAAAGAGTACGTTCTAGCCAGATTGTAACGGCAAAGATCTAGGTTACAGTTGATGTGGAAAAGCAACGCTCAAAATTGCATTGCATTTAGTTTCTTTTTTTTTTTTTGCAACATACATGCCTTTTTTGCAAGGTTATAAAGAGCGATTTGAATATTTTCTCTTTAGATCTATTACTGCCATATATATGTAGCTGTATAAGCTATATGGTCGCTAATATTATTAAATGAGTGAAATGGACAAAAATTCAGTTAAGGTCTAGACCATTTAACAGCTTTGGTCTGGTAAAAGACTGATGATCGAGTAACTCGAGCCAGAGAGGTGCAGTGATGATAATTATACCATCGAGCGTATGGATTAACCATTCCGTGCGAGGAGAAAGGCTGTGCGTGTCTGTGTGTCATCTCAGCGCTATGATTCTTTAATTATTGCTACACACAAGTAAAGGCTGTCGGTATTTACTGCCGCTCTGTTGTTATTGTTATTGGCGCAGCTGTCATGTCCGTCAATGACGCGGTGTCAGTCACGTGCGGTAGCTGGTATGATTTTCACAAGCATACTTACCGAATGTAGGGGTTGCTACAGTAGCTGCTTGGCTCTGTACTTCTCATACTCACCAGCGACGGTAGAGAACGCAGGACATGTTAGATTTCAAATTTTTAAAAAGATTGTAAAAAATTTAAACTCCGTGGTTTTTTTTTTATTACGGGTGTATTTGAAACGCCGGTCTGTTTTAAGGATTAGAAATTCGGCTCCGAGAATAAGGATGTGAGGACGAGCATACCCTTAAACCGTTTTAAGGCAACTTCTGGACAGTTTGCTCCTTTCTTTGGGAATGTAAGTCGTACATCCACCACCTAAGGAAGTACATAAAGTTGAAGCAAATTAATGGGGGGTTTTGTTTTCGTTTTGCTTTTGAAAAAGTTGCTGTTGGCCCGGTTTTGGACATTTTAAACAAATTGTTATAGATCGGTGGATATCACTGACTGAAACCCACAGTGCCTGAGATACGAGGCGTATGTTGGAAAATATATCAGATTTAGAAACTAACTTTTTTCCAAACCCCGTTTCCCCCTAATTGGAGGTTGTGTACCACCATTGGCGTGAAAAAAAAAGATTCATGGTCAACTGTTTACTTTTTAGAAAAGTATTCATGGTTTCCTTCATGTCATGTTAGTTTTCGAAAAATATGAATTTTTCAACAGCATGTGAGACTTCGGTCATAGGAGTTTGGTGCCAAAAGCCCACAATATCTTTACATAAACTTTGTCGAAAACTTTATCCGGATTTAGTATCTTTGACAAAATAAATCTGTGTGCACAATCTTTGAATCTAATCATTCGTACATGTATACAGTTTCTCCTTGCTGAGGTCAAGAGTGATTACTCATGCATAATAATTGTCATTTAATTTCTTTGCAGTATCAATTCAAACAAGAGTTATCGAATCAATATTTTGCTCCTCTTTCTTTACGCGATACTCCATAGTTAAGCGCAGTAGCATAGACCTATCTGATTCGACATCCTATAGGTGTAAATTTCCAATGTTGTTCACTTTATCAATGAATTTTGATATTCGATTAGCTCCTTCATTATCATCTTATATGATCCGAGGGTAATTGAAAAAAGCCGCTTCGGCATGAAGTTGTAAAACCCTCCTCCTCTACTTCTACGCTCTCTCTCTCTCTCTCTCTCTCTCTCTTTCTCTCTCTCTATCACTCTCTCTCTCTGTCTGTCTGTCTGTCTCTCTCTTGCATGATGTTCTTATTTCACCTTAGATGTTACTCTCTGGCTTCTCATCACGGAAGCAATGGAGCAAGGCAGTTAAACTATCGACTTCATAACAATAACATTTTGACTGCCGTTAACACAACACCGCCATCAACTGTCTGCAGATACCCATCACTTTGAAAGACATTCGTCTTGTTTTATAGACCTCCGAGAACTTCATATATTTACTGTCCACATAGTTGCTCAGGTCATTTTCAGCAGCGTAAAGAGCTATATTAGAATGCTTTGCTGTGCGAGTCTGCGATGCGGAGAATGCGTTTGTTTAGGGAGAGTCATGATGAAACTTCACACCTTAAGAAATGCTTCAGAGAGCAGGCGCCTCTAGAATGCTTTTGTATGAGATCAGGCAAGACTTGGGCGCACTTAACACTTGTAGATACAATGTCTTTCATGTATACAGTTAGAGAATTATTGGGATGTTTGGAGAACACTTTAAAGAAAACCTTTCTGCCACACTTAAAAAGACAACATGGGCTTTAGCTTTTTGATCTTCTTTAGAATACCTGACGTCTTCAAAAAATCTTGATGCAAACTTACCTTGCTTTGTTTTTATTTTTCTAAGACAGTTTTTACAACAAAGCATAAACTGTACTCAGGTTTAAAAATCTTTAAACGCTTTACTGGTATGTGATCGTTGTTTAGCAGTTTAAGTCATTAAGTAGGGTTACATGAGTGTATTGGATTTGATCACAAGATACTGTATAACCTATGATAGCCTTAGTTTATCATCATTCATCTGGGTGCTATGTCTTTTGTTTATGATCAGTTTCAAGATGTTGATGGACAAATAAGTCATCACAACATTATCTTGGTGTTGATTCGTCTGAATCGTAACTCCTTTTTTTAAGTTAAGATCAGGAACAACCCTACCCTGATTGAAAATTTATCCTCAAATCTAACTGATATCTTAAATTCTTCATTGCTCTATCATTTTCTCGTACTAGCAACAAATTATACATGACTCTTATTCTCCCTTATATAAAAAATAATATTTACATCTAAAATTCTGATCTGTCACTTAGATCGCTGAAACCTTTAGAGTTTGATATGGTTTTTTAAATGTTGATGTGTTAATCTTTTTTTTTCTTATGTTGATGTGTTAATCTTTTTTTTTTCTTTACATCAACATCAAGAATAAAAGCTGGGTGCTGCATGATCCTTTCTTGATTTAGGCCTAAATTTTAACAAACATTGTACACATGACAGTAATACAAAAGATGGCTAGTCCTTAATCTTATGACACGATTCTTGTCCTACCTATTCAACTTAACTAAATACATGCATTGTGCACGACTTTGAATGTGCATCATAAAAATAGTTAACAGGTTCGTCGATAGGCACTGCTTTTAAATGTGTTCTCGTTAGGCATAATCTTTAATAAAAATTATTCTTTGTCATACTCAAGTCCTAGTTATCACGGAGACTTCTATTTGATTTAGTTTTCTTGTGCATTGTTTTGTTGTTTTTTTTAACATGTGTTTTGCGATATTCTTACTCTTATTCACTACTGATAACGGTATCTATTTCTGTTTAATATGTATCAACATGCAAATTGATCCCACATAAGGACAGATCACGGTAATTTAGATCATTTAAGTCACCCAGTGTACTGTGACTGACCTCTGCCATATAAAGTTATGCCAGTTTTCTGCACTTTAAGTGTGGTTACCTGGTAGATTTGCCCAAAAAAGTGTCGTTCATATTTTCTCAAGAAGCGTATCTAATCTTATACATGTAATGGTATTTGCAAACTACATGAGAAAAGAAGCTTTAATTACAAAGAGGAAAAATTAGTTGACTTTAGGAATAATTGCTAGGCTTGGGTATAATTTATGTTAACCTCTGGGCAAGTAGAAACCCATAGGGTAACAAGGGCATCAGAACTACCCTATACCAACCGGCAGAGTTACCCCAGACCAGTCGCCAGTCGGCAGTCAGACGGGCAGGCAGAAGCCGAGCTATAAATCTTTCAACATGGTAACTGTAGCAGCTGACGAAAAGAGAAGCTGTTTTTGGATGTTTTGCTGAGCTGTTTTCCCTCGACAAGCTAATACTAGTATCCAGTGTCATGGAAGAAAAAACGTTTTGACAAGAAACAAGTAAATGTGTTTGTTTAAGCCGTCTCCGTTACGTGCATTGTTTTGGGCTGCCTCAGTTTTGTCTTTCACAGTTGTTTTGGGTAGGTCTGTCATCTATCAAAGAAAGAAAAAATTGCCCTCTAATAGAAATGCCATGGTTTCTATTACTGCTATGACCGTGATCTCTTCTACTGGGAACCTTGCTATTTTGCCTCTTGCGCTTTTGGATGTTTCCTAAGTCATTGCCACCAATTTAAGACCAAAAATGAGAAATTGTGAAGGGCAACGGGAATTTTGGGTAGCGAGCAATTTCTGAAAGCTTAAAAATGACAGTTTTAAAGCAACTTTTTGAGATGTGAATAGGTTTTTTTTTTTACTTCAAATTTCATTCAGACCAAACAGCATGCGTGATTAGGCTTCAATTTTTTGAGGTAAGCAAGCGTGGAATACTTTTCGGAAAGTATAAATTATGCCCAGTCAATATACCTAAACTTGACATTGATGCCAATAAGTGGAAATAAACTGCTGAAAAGAGAGCATCATAGGAGAGCATCATAAGAGAAATGCTAAAAACTTGGGCCACTGAGAATACCTCAGGGAGAGCAGATTGTGAAAAAGATTGCATAGAAAGCAAAACGATATCAGTCAAGAGATACAGTACACCACATCACGTCTCAGGCATGCCGCGACAGAATTATACTTCATGAAAGTTGGAGGCATGACTGAAAAGTTTGGCTTCTTCTGCAAATGTTTTCCTATTAATTGAAGCAGCTCCATCAAATTTGGGAACAAGTTTATCTATTATGTAAACGTTTTGCTCTCTAAGTTATATAGAGCTATTACTTCTCATCTAAATTCTATTGCTCAAAACATCTAATGGTTATAGTCGTGATCGAATGTCGGCGATGAAACGATGTAAAAGAAAGAACAATGCTTTAAGGTGAACTAAAAGATGGAGCGGTTTCCACCTGACCGAAACAAGACCATCTTATTTATCATGATTGAACTAGAGATGTAGACCTCTTCTTGCAACGATACCGAGAGTCTAGATTTCGATTTAAAAAGGTAAACAACAAGATTAGATTAGCCTAGGTCTAGCCTAAGTTTTGCGCGAATTAGGGTATACATGATACGTTTTTCTTTTGTATTTTTAGGAGGTGAAAACCGACATATTGCTTCGTAATAATTGAGAGAAAGTCATAGAAATAGGGAATAATAGTATATAACATAACATAGCTTTAAGAGGATGCGAAAACAGAAATAGAGAAAGAAAAAGTTAAAAAGAAGATGCTTTTTTTCGGCGGGTATATTCAGACATTTGTCGAAAGAGTGATGATGTGGATAGAAAAGGACGAATTGTAATCGGGTGCAAATTTACGTTTTCCAAATTGAACTGATACAGTAAATATGCAGTTACATAAGGACATGAGAGGCAACCTATAGCACAGTCCAGTCTATTACTCGATACACCAATTAGTTTTTTTTTCTATAGACTTGAATATTGGGACCACCAAGTTAGTTTTGAGACTGAAAATCAGAACAGAAAAAAAACAATGTAAGTTCCACATAATAAGCCTGCAAATTACAAGAACTTTAAAGTTTTTCTAGTAAATATTAGAGAGTGTAAAAAATCAAAACTTTCGTCCCTCACAACTTTGTAAACACTTGAAATAAAATTGGCTGAGGAAAAAAGTCGACTGCTCCTCCGGTATTCACTCCCACAAGGGTAAAGAGGATGTTTAACGAGGGAATTATGAAGTTCAAAAGCTTAGAGAGATGTTTCTTTTGTCGAAATAAGCTGCTGAACATGTTAAACATCAACATTTTTCTTGCCTCTAAATCCAACAACAGGAATGCAGAGTTGCGGCCGTAAACATTTGTCTTTTTCAAACAAACCTTCGGAAAACGTCTCCTTACTCTCCGAGTTTTCATACACCCCGACAAACTCTTTCAATTATTGATTTAGTGTAACTTTCCTTTTAGAAGTCTTTCCACTCAAATATGGCGCCTTAACAAGACGAATTAGTGAGGTTGTGGCGGAATTACTTTAGCGCAACCGCAAGTATCCAAATTGGTTTACACAGAGGGCCAAACGGAAGCGGAGCGGTTGA
>BMAT01005364.1:302903-318700 GCA_019649035.1 Elysia marginata | reverse complement strand
TAAATTTTGTAGTGAACGTTATGTCCTCAATATGATGCGTGTTTACATTATGGAAAAAAAGGGAAAATATACCGTGTTTCATCAAAACTGTTCCTCTAGACCTTTGAAAACATAAATTCGTCACAAATAAACCTGCAAAAAGCTTGTGTTTTTTATTTCAAATAGAATAGTTTAATAATGATGCTTTTGTAGTGAACGTTATGTCCGAAAAGTGACATTATGTTCCCATTGTTGAAAATGAAACTAATTGAAAACTTTCATACTTGCAAGGTCTAGTGTGAACTTAAGATAATTTTATTGAAATTTGAATAGAATCTGTAAAATATTTATGAAAATTTTAAACTTTTCAGTATTGGGTTCCCATAAATACAGCATATCTCGGCACATTTTTTGACCTCTACAAAAAAAAAATAAACTGAGTGAAACGCATAAAAACTGTTGTAGTTTTTCAATAATGGGTAGCCTAAAACCTCCTACCACAAATATCCCATAAAGCATGCATACTTTTAGAATTATAAACTTCTATCGGAGTGAATCGTTTGTCCTCAATATGGAGGGAGATGTAACTATAACGGCTTTTACCTTTACAAGGGTAAAATTTTATATCTTTATACTTTCACATTACTTAAGATAGATAATTTCTCTATTTCATAGACCCAATTTGAAGTGCTTTGCGGGAGTTTAATTTTTTCACCTCAATGTCCATGTTTCATGGACCAACTTTTGGGAATGCCTCATATGCATTCTCTATGTTGATCGAAAAATAAATAGTATACATAAACATAAGCATAGTCGAAGAACTACACAAATGATTAAAGAAAGGGGAAAGTCTTTTTACTTGTTAAACTGAAAACATATACATATGTTATGGAAACTCAGAAATTTATAGTTTAAGTTGAACTTTAAAAAATTCTTAGACTTATTACAAGATGCCTAAAATTATGAAAATTAAACTAGGAAAAAAACTAATCGAACGTGTAAAATACTGGATGCATTATTTGTATCAATTAAAAGAGAGATTTTACCACAAACTTTATCAAGAGAGAAAGAAAGAGGGAGAGAGAGAGATAGTTGGTGTATGTGTAATGAAAGGCGAGAGGGGTATTAAAAGTAAAGATCTAATAACATGTGCACGCCTAGCTTGTCTTTCAGAGAAAAAAAAGGAATTTTTTTAGGGGGGTGGGTGAGGGAGGCAAAGAGAACAATTTAAAAAGTTACAGAGACTAAAGCGAAGAGAAAAAAACAACAGGGGTCAGAGAAACAAAAGAAATAAAGACAGTCTGAGAGAAACAGACAAAAGAAGGATTAAAAGACAGCGAGAGAGAGAGAGAGAGAGAGAGAGAGAGGAAGAGGGAGAGAGGGATAGAGAGAGATAGAGAGAGGAAAGGAGAGGAAGAGAGAGGAAGAGAGAGAGAGACATTTTCTCATAATCTTGTTATAAGCCTTTGCGGAAATAATTGTTTCGTAGCTATAGACCACTTTTACGAGAGGCGCTAACTGAATTTCAGCTCTTTCTATGAAGAGATACGTGTAAACAAAGGAAGCTTGATAATTCTTTTATTAAGTCAGAATTGTAGGCCACAATATTATTCGCCGATATTGAATACGTTGATAACAGGTTGTCTAGACCCCATTGTCATTGTGGGAGGATGTGAGTAAATATGTTTTACGGGCCCGCTCTTCTCTCAGTGACAGTGCAGGCTTTGCTTCAAACATAACTGTCTAGAGAAAGATTTCACCACTAAAATGTTCTCGGGAACTGTCTTCAGCTTGATATTGAGTATGTCCTAAAGACGTCTGATCATTTCTTTTTTTTAAATTGCAAATATGATTTTTATGTTTTAAATAAAATACAACTTAGAAGATCAAGTATGAGCTTATGACAATACATAACAATTTTCTTACATAACATTAAAAGTGAGCTGTTTGAAGGAACTGGGATCAAATTAGGTATCTTTCGCTACAAACTAATTTAAAATGCAATCGAATAAAAGTCTGTACTTATTAAAAAACACAGAAGACTGTAGGGCGAAAGGAAACGCCAATTCACAATTATATAGAAACAAGTAAAAAAAAGGATTTGGACACAGCAGATTGGCTTAGTGATGCTTTTCAAATCATAGCAAGATCTTCTCAGAACATTATTGTTACCAGGTGCTGCTGTGAAAAAGTAGTTAGCGAACTCATTAGCACGAAAATCATATAAATCTAAATCTAATGAACAAACTAAGACGTCTTTCTGAAATATGAAAACATTTGCTGATACTGACCGTTGATAAATCAATTGATCTATTGAATGTTTCATTAAGTGTGTTATTTATCAAACAGAAACACACCCACCCCTTCCCCTTAACTTGATCATGCTTTTGTAATTAAAAATTCAATTTGATCTGAGACATTTCGCATCTTGTGATCTCTCAAGTTTTTCAAATAATGTTTTCACTGACAATTT
The DNA here is from genome assembly GCA_019649035.1 of Elysia marginata. NCBI lineage: Eukaryota > Metazoa > Mollusca > Gastropoda > Plakobranchidae > Elysia > Elysia marginata. The sequence continues at coordinate 316,248 of BMAT01005364.1, read as the reverse complement.
TTTTCTGCTACGTTATACGGAATAAAAAGGTTTTGTTTAGGTTTAATGACTAGTCATGTCTTTTTGCATCATCTTTGCTAATACAACTCTATCTGCGTGTTTTTAGTTTTTATTCAAGGCATTTTCGAATATTTTGTTACGCAAATTGCAATTTTGACATATGGATAAGCTTCACACCTCTATTTTCAAAAGAGTTTTAAGTTTCACCTAAAATCCTGATGCTATGGGATAGCTAAAAGTCCTCTAAGGAGACTTGCAGGGAGAATATCTAAAACCCCCGCTCTTTATCGAGTGTATTTGACACTCACCCTCTCCTCACACTACTAGACAGATCGGATGGGCGCATTATTTTGTGATGACTTCTAACACCCGCGTCTTCATGGACTGCGGACTCTTCATCTCACACTGGCTTTTGGCCCTCCTCTCTTTAAACTACTTAAGATGATAATGATGACGAACTTCACCCTGTAAGTGTCAAATTCAGGCCCATAACACTTCATTTTCAAAAAGGTTAAACTTCATCAGCAACCATAAGCATCTCTTCTGCTCTCTCCTTTCTCTTCATCATCTTCAAGGTTCTCTTTCTTCCCAAGTTCGACTCACAGATTGTAAAAGCCTCGAGTGACAATCGTTTCAAAGTTCTCACATCCGTATCAGCTTCTTTTCAAACTGTTTGTGTGTGTGACATGACTGGAAAAGGGGGCGTGGCAATGCGCGTGCCCACCGGCGGCTGCCATTGTTGTAAACGACCTAATTGGCCAGATTTTCCTGAGGCTCAGAGGCCAATTTTAACCTAATTTTGACTTTCAACTCGGCTTCAACTTTGCTACCTCAAAGACGGTTTAGGTCTGGAAAATGCCTTTCCATGCGCCGCTCTGCTGCCAATTGTGTAAGTGAGCAAGCGACCTTTGCTAAATATTCTTTGACTTGGAAAGCTAATTATTTAGATGAGCACATTATCTCGTGCTTAAAAAGGAAGGGGAGAGCGCGAGAGCTACACGATATTCTTGTTTAAGTAACCATAGAGGCGCAACGAAGCGTGTAAACAGCTGAAGCGAAAACTAAAAGTTTCTTAGATTTCTCTAAGATACACAATGATGAGTTAATACGTTATATTAACAAAAAGTTAAACGCGATACGCTAGGTCCTTAAAAGGTACAAAAATATATATATATAAATTGAGTTTTAAGAAGAAATGTGATAAATTAATCTAATCTTTTTTTCATTCAAAATTACTTTAACTTATCAACTCTCACCCCCAAATTTGAGTGAGAGGGATGGGGGGTGGGGTAAAAAGAGACAAGACACATTAATGTGTTATGTATTAAAGGGAGGAGGGAGAAAGAGTTTGAAACAGACACAGAGATAGAGAGACAGAGATAGAGAGACAGATAGAGAGACTGAGAGAAAGAGAGAGAGACTGAGAGATAAAAAAAGAGAGAGAGAGGGGGAGAGAGAGAGAGAGAGAGAGAGACTGAAGTTCTATACAAACAAGATAATTGATGGTTTCGCCCAGTAGGTAGGCCTACAACGCTGTGTTCTCAGTGGTCAACCCATGTCCCCTGAGTCAGGTATGGCGGCTATGTCAGCCTTGGGTTAGGTACCCTCAATAGTGACATTAGTCAGGAAAAGTTTACCCTGGCGTTTGGAATTACAGGGGTTCATGTGTGGAACTTTCCACCCCATGGTAAAGGGGATTAGCAAAAACTACCACTTTGGGGCGACTGCCTTCTAAAAACATTAGTTTTAGAGGCGGCCTCCTGCTTATTGGGTTGAGAAAAGGCAACTATCTGTCTCCGGTTATGCGTTAAGAGCTAGGAGGACTGGCAAAGAAGTAAGAAAAAGGCAAAGAGGTACGGCGTAAAAAAATAACAACAGTCAAAATAAAACAGACTACCTTTAAACAAAGGGGGTTTTTACTCGCAGAATGAGATTGTGGTTATTTCCAATGGAAAAAGATAGAGATAGATAGAGAGACATAGAAAGAGAGAAAGAGAGAGAGAGAGAGAGAGAGAGAGAGAGAGGAGGGAGGGAAAGAGAGACTGAAGTCGTATACAAACAAGATAATTAGTTATTTAGTTGCATGAACATATAAAGGCTATTGTAGAACGCAGAGTAAAGGACGGGATGAGGGTAGAAAGAAGCTGAGTGATGTTTTAATAGATAAGAAAGTTTACAGTCAGTAGGAGATTGATAAACTATCTTAAAGGCATGAAAAGACTTTCTTATAGGTAGAGAAACAAGGAAAAAAGAAACAGAGAGAAATGAAGAGAGAGCGAGAGAGGGAATGAGAGAGAGTGAGAGGATAGAGATAGATAGAGAGAGAGAAAGTTTATGTAAGACTTGAGCAAAAAAATGGTTTTCCCTATTGCAATAATGCATGACCCAAAATGTAAGCGATGAAACAGCAAGCAAAAGAAAGCAATAACAAGGCACACACACAAAAAAAAACATTGCCACCCACCTATATTATGGAATTAGGATACGCTCTTTTGACTTATGTGTCGAGGAACCTGACAGGAAGTGACATCGGCCCAGTTGCCTAACAAAAGTCACACAACAAAAGAAAGGTAACTCATCCAAGCAGAAACGAACGCAATGAGGCAGGCAGCAAATTTCAGGGTTAGACGAGAGCAAAAAAGGTCGGAAATGGGTGAGAAAACTGGCATAAGGAGAAAAGGGCAATGTGGTCTTAAGTTTTGTACACAGTTAGTAGAGCTACAAAAATGGCCGTGACCACTGTAGACTTTTATCAAAACTTAGGGTGCAAGATTTAAATCTAAGCTTGACTGACAATACGTCTTTCTTTCATTATGCTTATGAGCTTTTACTATCTTAACAAACAAAGAATTATTTAAACTTACTTACGAACGTTTCATTTTAGCTAAAATGCATTGTCTCTGAGAGATGGAAATGGGTGGATATGGATGGAACCACTGATAACTCTTTTCAGGCTATATCGCATCAAGCAGCTATGAAACAGCCAACGAAGAGAAAAGAGCGTTTTTTCCTGAGAAAGTATTAGAAACAGAAATAGCCAGTTTTGTCCATAATAATATTTGTATTTGGTTATAATCATACTTGCGCAAAGTTTTTCTTCAGGTGACTAAATTTTTTTGGTTTTGGTTTTGTTGACTTTTTGGCTTTATTTTCAACAGAAGAACTTCCAATTATACTTACTCCTGAGTATCTGCGACGTTCAATAAAAATCAATAGGCTGATATAGGAAACATTGTCTGTAAGTTAAAAATTCTTAAATTTCAAAAGCATAACAAATATTATCTCCGCATGTTTTAATAATTACTAAAACAAAAATACGAAATAGATTTGAAAAAGGCTTTTTAAAAAAGGCTTTTTTCGAATATGTAACGTCACATATTTCAAAGATATTTAAAAAATTAGAGCAAAAGAACATATTTAGTACTGTAAAATAGATTCCTTTTTACTGGAACCTCAGGAAAAACTAAAATGATAAAAAAGAATCGAAAGGAAAAGATTATGGGCGAAGAAAATGTTTGTTTGTAAATGTTGTTCCTAGCTTGTTTTTGTTGCGCATGTGGTGTGTATCACGGAGAATCCCCACGCGGGTCGACCAAGTAGAAGATGGGAAAACGGTTGCCCCCACCAGCGAACGTTTGTAAACCTTGACATTTGGGGCAAAATCGTCAAAGCTCCTCAAAACGATGCAGTTACAAGTAGTTTGTGTTAACTTCTCTCATTTAGGAAAAAAGCGGCGGTTCAATTCCAAGGGACAAAGTGAGGGAAAAGACTTTCAAGTTATATTTTTCAATATTTGCCTCCTAAAATTTTTGTATATTTTTAACTACCGATGGCTGCCTATCACCAACACGTCCAAGATGGTATATTAAGGTTCCAAAATTTTTAGTGTAAACTCTGGTTCACATAAACAAATCGACCATTGCAACTTATTCTTCGTCTTTAAGCTTTCCATATAAATATAATGTTTATACTGAAGGTTTGCCAATTAGGGAAATGGGTGAATTGGAACATAAATAATCTAAAGCCTTATGCAGTTGTCGGTTCAAATAGCTACGCAGACCCAGATTCGAAACAGTTAAAAGAATTGATGAGATCGTTCAAGCCGACGTCCGTTCGTCTGACTTTTACTTAGCCCGTACGTTTTTTTTTTTAAATTTTCTTCGCCTGGCTCTTGTAATTGGTTTAGCAAGTCACCGAGAGTTTCTAAAAACTTCCTTAATATCCTTTATCGATGGGAAAGACAAATCATCTGATTTTTTACGATTTTATTATTTTCAGGCATCTGTTTTCTCTTCAGTGTAACTAACAAGAAAAAGGCGTCATTAAAGGGTTTGAATGACAGTATAATGTCTTATTTCAAAAAGAAAAGAAAGAAACCAACAGAGCTACGCACTTAAGAAAGAAAATTTGAGGTAAGATTAATCTGCAGAAGATACAACACAATGTATCATCAGTAGGCTGCCTGAATGCTTACAAAAGTCTATTTTTCTTGGCATCATTGTTTCAGAATAATTGCCCAATTTATGTGGTGCAGGAAAATAGTGTTTATTATTTTGTATTTGCTGCTGCTGTTCATAAAAAATAAAGCATCTTGCCCATCAAGACCTCTTTCTTTACTGAAAATCTAAGGCATTTTTGTACTTTCTATGGTGAAGATGGTGACAACTAGGCGTATCAATGAGTAGCATGGTCGACAACAAGGCGAGAATCTTTTAAAACTAACAATTGATTTTAACTCTAGGATAAAAGTGATCATTGTCCTTTTTAGTTTTTCTAAACAAATCGTACTATTTACTAATTTGTTTTGGTTGCACTCTTTGATTCAATGATTAGTTGTCTTAACTGCTACATGGATGTACAAGCCTAATTTTGATGTCAATGAATGATAGGTCTAAAATGGCTGTGCGTGTTTGAAGTATAGTTTTAACTCATTTAACAGCTGAAGATCAAAGTGAAATGACTTTCCGGACAGGTGATGGCATAACCAATTATTGTCACAATGCGAACTTTAAATGTGCCCCAGTGATGTTTCTCTCCACTTTGCTAAGCAAATGTCATTAGGTTTAGAAGTTAGCAAAATGTTTGGATATGGGTGCGTTTGCTACGGTAGTCTTTGCCCCAAGAGAGAACGAGGTTCTTTATAATTGCAGGAGATTTCTTTAATTAATCTAAGCTTTATTTTTCTTTTCCTCACAAGCCTCACAGGCCTAATTCTAACGTGACCTTTAGTAAGGGGTGGGCTAAATCTCATGTCCATGACACGAATGAGTGTTTACTTGAAAAAGAAAGAAGAAGAAAAAAATCTTAGATTTGTTTTGTTTACAGCGTGCAGTTGAGTCTGCTATTATAGAGATGTGGCATTTGGACCCTTCATGGGTGTTTTTGCAATGCTGGAGGATTTGGTTACAATAAGAGAAGCTAAATCGCTAAACCTCTGGATAATGCATACTCTTTCTCTTTGTTGTGTGATGTAAACACGCATACCGTACTGAAAGAAAACCTAACTTTGTTGTGACCTTCATTATCTCATTTTATTACATTAGTTATCGACCCATGAGATCTCAATGTCTCTTCTTCGCTTTGATTCTTAACTCGTATCTTGGTCTATCCTCCTCCATACACCTCGCCGCTACAGACTTCCCTTTTCTTGACTACTATGAATTTCACATATCGACTATTTCCCGCTGGTATATAATTTTACTTATTTTGTTTTTCGGCATTCCTTCCATGCGGATGGAATTAATTTTTGTTAAGTGCTTTATATTATTCTATCAGCCTAGCTCAAACCAAAACTAATACCTACCAGGTTTGATTTATTCCTGTATATTCACCACCTTTCGGTCTGTGTGCCAAGCGTTTCTTTATTCAAATACTTATTTATGAGTCTGTATGGTTACACTGATCTCTCTACAACTTCCTCATATACTGTATCAGTATCCGTGCCTCTCTCGTATGCCTGTCACCAGGCACTTTTGAAGTCCTTTGCGTTTGTTTTTGACTCTTTGTTCCTTTCAGAACAACCACCCCTTTCCACCTTGATATGATGTCTAATATATTAGATATAACCATAACAATATCATTTCTTTATCTCCAGTTGTGCTTCATGACAACCTCAGAGTTTCGGGGACGAGCAAGTAGGACTGCCAATTTAGTAGTACATGGAACTGCTGTAGGGGGCCTTATCATCTCTGGGAGACGCTGAAGGGTCTGGTCGTGTTTGGAGGAAACGACACGCCAAAAGACAATATTATCCCTGCACTGTCTCAGAACAGAGTTGTTTACACCCATGATAACTTAAGACCCTCAGTTAATATAAGGAACTGGAGTGTCCTTTTCAATTCTTTCCCAAGGGTGGTCGCCGTCATTTGACTTCAAAGTACGAGGTCAGAACGAATACACTTGTTATAACCTCTTGGAGAGACTCATTGCTATATATTGCTATTGTTGTGGCATCATCGGTGAAGGCCGCGTTTTACATTCTTTAATTTAGATCATGCGTCAGTGTCATAAATAGGTATAAAATACTCTGATAGCCAGAATTATTTATCGACAAAGCAAAGTACGTACTTTCCAATATGCTAGGAGGATATCCAAAAGTTTAATATCAGATAAAAGAAAATAGTTCCTTATTCAAGAAATCAGGCTTAAGCGGTGAAAGTCTGAACTTGTTGAATTGTCACCGTACTATGAGAAAAAAAAATGATTTTTGATAAGGGGCTTTATGTTTTTATATATTTAAAATTCATATTGTGGATCAAGATTAAAAAGTTCTTTTTCCACGTCTCTGTCGTTTAAAGCTAAGACATTTTTTTTTAAAAAGTAAGAAGAACAATAGAGCACATTTTTATGGAAACTCGTCTGCGAAAATTCTCTAAAATGTAATCTTCAGATAGATTTAATAACTGAAGATAATACATTCACGCACTATTAAATAACAGTAGGTTACAATCCGTTGACAAAGATATGGATGAAAAATCTCTAAAGCTCTCTTAATAGACTGTAAAATAAATTGTATGTAAGAGTATTGTTTATAATTTTCAAAACGACAGTCAAGACCTTCTTGTTGAAGAAACATATGATTGAAAAAGGAAGTCTTTTTCTTGATTAACCGGTATGACGAGTCGTCATTAAGTTTTACCACCATAAAATACGGTATTTTGCTCTCTCCAATGTGTGAGGAGAGAGGAGGGGAAGATTATTGATTGAATGTGTATATATAATCACACTTTACAACACAATATAGTTTCACTTGTACAATTTTCATATTTGTTTACATCTGATTTGTTTATTATATAAATACTTATACCGTCCTAGTTTGACTCTCTCCTTGAAGCTGCTTTGAAAAAAAAATTAGTTGTTTATTTAACAAATAACTAGATTGCCTCTTGGCCTTTTATGTAGGTGCTGTATTAGTAAAAGTGGAAAAAGTATATATAAAAACTTGAATAATGATTGCATAAATTATGCTTGTCAAACAAACCAACACATTCAATAGTAAGGAAACTTTTAACATTGTTTTATTTTCAACTTGTAAAGATTTTCAGTCAAGACTTAAGGGAAAAAACAGCTACAAGACTATTAGCCAGTAATACATTGCTATGAAGAAACAATTCATTGTTTTTAAACATTTTATTCGGAAAGCCAACATAAAAAATTTTGTAAAACTACTGATGGAATAGAAACTAAAATATCAACGAGGAAATTCGCAAAACGGTACACTTAAAACTACAAGCATTTTGCGCTTCGATTTTTACACTAATGATGAAAAGTTATGGTTTTGTCATTGTTTTTCACGGTAAAAAAAAGGTTACCTTATCGTCAAGCTCCTCACCCCCTCTCTCCTTCTTTGTATCTCTATATTTGCGCTGCGCATAAATATTAATCTCTTTCTGTCTGAGTGCATTTCATGTATTAGCAACTCATAAAGCTTATAGAAATACAGATATAACATTTTTGTATAAATATAAAAAATGGTTCAAATTTTGACTTTAGAAATTGTCAATATATGACGTACATTTGAGTTGATGATAATAATAATAATAATTATTATTCTAGCCAATCGTCCTTTTTAATCAAAATAGTCTATTTTGGGCACGGAGTCTACCCATCTGGTAAGATAAACAGGAAGAACCGTGTGACGCAGCCACACCTTATCGCTAATGATGTCGCATTTCACCTTGATTTTCAAAAGAAAGAAACTCTCTCTAACCAATTCAGAAAGGCATTTTTCTCTCAAAGAACTGAGAAGCGACATCACACGGCTACAGGACGAATGCAAAGACCAACCAAAGAGGGTTTCCTTCGTGATCAGCCCCCATTGCCTTTTGATTTATTGGCCATCTCTTTAGTTTGCTGACGCTTGCTAGTCCCAATACATGGAGTTATCTTGCTTCCCTGTATGGATAACTCTCGTTTGATGTGTGGCTGGAAAAGGACACGGGCGCACTGCCGGACTTATCTCCCCTTGCTCTGAGGACAAATATGGCCGTCTCAGTTTGGATAGTCTGGTGACGTTTCTAGGACGATGATTTACCGCTGCAATAAAAGAGCAGGAAATTGTAATGATAAACCTCAGCTGCTTTGATGTGAGGCTGGATTTGGGCACTGGGTGGGCGACAGGTCGGTCAGGACTCTTTTCGAGTCACCTCTCTCTTTTCTTCTTTGAAAGCCTCCATCTCTATCTACCTCTTCCTGCCTCTTTAAGCTTTTTCTTTGACCTGCAGCTCGAAACCCACTTTTACCACAGTTAAGTCCCCCCCCCCCACCCTTCCATCCTTTGTTGTGTTTTTCTCAACTCTCTCACTCTGTATCTTTGTTTCTCTGTATTTCTTTCTATCCATCTTCTTTTTCTTTCTTTTATTCTTTCTCACGTGATTTAATACCTTAACCTTTCAATTCCATATAATTTGTTGCTTCATCTGTCCAGTTTCTATAGCTTCATGTGATTATAGGCACTCCCGCATATATCTTACCCTTTTCCCTCTCTTTTCATAATCAATCTACCTGTGTATCTACTTTTATCTATCAATCTGTCCCTTATCCCAATGTCTTCATATTTACTCTACTACCTCATCACTTTTCTAAGTATTTGTAACTATGTGTTTTAATATATTCTTATATTCTTATGGTTACTTGTTTTACTAATAATATTGACAATTGATTGCGCCAACCTCGCCAAATTATGTGGCTTGATATCAGAGTAGGGCATATGAGTATGATTTTAAGAGCTTAATTCTTACCAAAGATGAGGTCTACAGAAACTTTCCAGGGAGTGAGGTGAAAAGAAAGACAGGCAGACAGTGGGGTCTGTACAAGATTTCACGGAAGTTACAGGGCGCAACAAATTCGAACGATGGTAGATTTCATGAATGATTTCATGTGAATGTGAACATTAATTTTCCTTCTACGGTACGTTTTTATATCATTTCTAAAGATGTTATGCGCATAGAGCATTCTTTTTGAAAGGGTTCAGCTACAGACTTGTATGCTAGAGCACAATGCGCACTATAAATTCTATTTATTATTATTATTATTTTGGCGTCAGGCCCTGCGCGTCATAGCTAATGCAAAGGTTAAAGATGTAGTTGGGAATGCGATAGATTTTATGATGAAAGATACCATGGAAGGTAGATAAGAACACAACCATACTCGACAAAACAAAACGATAGACGCACGCTCTTGCAGGAACACATGCAATGCTTTCAAAGACACCAAGAAAATTCTTTTGTTATACATGTACTACATGCACAAAGCAGAAGACTTCAGCAAACACCTACGGCACAAAACAAGCTCTAGCTGGAACAAAACAATCTATGTCTACCCTTGCGATACACAACACGAAAGAATGAAGGTAACTTTTGTAGCACCAGGAAAATGAGAAAATAGATCGATGACCTAAAAGATCGAAGTGGGAAAAGACAAAACTTTTTTTGTAAGAATTACAGTAAGTGAGGAAGCTAGTGAAAAATAAAGCTCCCAAACAAATTTATCTGCGTCGGATACAAATGTGACTTCTCACTCTCATCAACCTACACACGCTCACAGTATGAACTCTGAGGAACTTCTCCAGTATGAGCAGAATTCTTCAGAGCCCATGCGGGATACGCAAAACCTAAGCCTGGGGTAAATATATACGCTCAAAGACAAATAGTGTACCCTGGCTACTCCAAACAGATCGGTGTGGTGAGATCAACAAGCTAACACATAGTTCGGCCCCGCGCCCTGCCCTGCTTCTCTAGACCTACTGCGAATCTCTCGGGAGGGCCCCCCAAAGGTGCTCGATCTGGATAAACACAGAGGTGTAAACATGACAATATTTTCGCCATTGGCGCACGACTACAAAGTCTCTGGGTTTCGCTGGATGGCTGAGTGATCTAGAAGATCTTAAACCTTAAGCGTGAGTAGCTGAAATGCTTCTCTGATGTGGTGGTGGTGGTGGTGGTCGGGAGGGGAAAAGGGTGGGGTTGTGGATATCACCTCTTCCTCTTCTTTTTAAGTCATTTCTCCCAAGTCCGTAGAAATCACCAATTCGAAGACAGAAGAATTTCAGTCACTTTACATTTTGTTGACAGGAAAAGGGAGCGCAGTTTACTATCACAACCATATTATTTTGAATCGAGTAAGCACAGATCGAATGAGTCAAAATGACAAATATACGTTCAATTATCCTACCAGTATTTTTCGAACCTGACTTAAAGGCCATTGGTGAATAAATGAAAGTGACAAAAGTTGCACCTCAGATGCAAATAAAAAGAATCACTGTTTCTGTAAAGTACACATGAATGCGAATAGTGCGAGGAAACGAACTGGTCAAGAGAGAGAAGCGAGGAGCATAAAATATGGACATGAGAGTTCACAGATGAAACACAGAAAAACGAAGAGACGATTGAAGAAAAGTCATAGGCATAGACAAAAAGCAATGGTAGGGCATACTAGTACAAATAAAGCATGTAAAAGATGAGCTGACTTAAAAATCATAAACGAAACAATCATCAAGAAGCGTCAGTTTTACTAATTAAGAAAGAAGTTATAAAATGCATAAGCACTGGTACCTCTCTCCTATATCTTGCACTACTTTCGTGTTCTGCTTAATTTTCATTGTATATCGAGTGTGAAACGTACGCACAAATATACACAAAACGAGTCATTTGATTTGCCCCAATCATAATGGAAGGCGCAACTACGCTCTTGATCCCACCACCGTGTTACAGCTCAAAAGACTTGTGTGTATTTTTGCAAGAGCCTCACCTCACATGATTGTTGTGTCTTTTCTTTTAGCGCAGGCTTCCGTGTCTTTCTACCTTCTTCTTTGCTGCTATTGAGCATCTAAGAAAAATGTATGCTTCATCCCATAACATTTATTTACTGTCGTATAGAAATCTCCCGGGGCTCGGTTGCCAAGTTTACACTGAGACATATGTTGGAGGTTAGACTGAGGATCACAGAATAAATTATTTGTTTTGCATTTTTTCATTACGCTCGTGTTTATTTGTACGCTCGGATCCTTGACTCTACTGACAACGTTTTCGACTTGAACACTGATGGGAATTGGTAGGCCTGCTGTATGTGCCAATAGATCTAGCTGTTGTTTTAAAAAAAAGAGTGAAAGTAGATCACCATAAGAAAAAAGAGAAGAAATGGAAGGGCCCTACACATGTAGAGTTAAATACAATGGCAACTCATGCCTAGCTTCGAAATTCGTACTTTTCTATTTTGATAAATGAAATCTCATTAACACATTAAATTATGTGTAACTTTTGGTCCCATGTATCGAAATGTTTCCAAAACTAAAACTGGAAAGGGTCTAGTTCTAGTCAACAAGCGTCGGAATCGAATAAGTGCAAAGGGGGTGGGAGTGGCTTTATCACTGAAGGCAGTTGCAAATGTTGATAAACTCGAGAAAAGAGTAAAGGGGTTAGGAAAAAAAAGGGAATAAAATGTCAGTTTTTTGGGGGGAAATGAATATTATGCAACATTTCCGTGACTTGATGCTTTGCTGAGCTTTAAACTTCACAAAGTGATTTAAAGTCTGCAACGCTCTTCAAAGATTGTTTAAGAAGGGACAAATTTTAAGTTTTCTCTAACGTCGAAAATATTACAAAATAGTCATAAAATGGGATAATATAGTAAAAAAAAAGTTTGCAATTCTCATGAAAACTTAAATATAATATCTTCAAGTTGTTCCTTAAAAAAGCCAGTGAGAGTTATGCACCTTACCACAACAAAATATCTTACTCGAGGAAACAAGGACGCGATTTTACCATATCGTAGAGCCCGTTGGTTACACGTCATCTTATTAAAACAAAACGCCTGATTTCATTTTTTTTACAAAATCCAAACACTTTTTGTAATGTCTAGAGGAAATATAGATTAACAAAAAATTATGTACATACAAGTCATGGTCCTCCAAATTTAAACTACCCATGATTTTAACTACATGTGTAAGGATTTGTGTTATATTCTTGTAGCTAACGTTATGTATATGTATAATATGTTTTTTTTATATTAACTCATTCACAGCAATGTTTGGTAAAGTAGTTTTAAATAGGCTAATCCCTTAAAGAATCTTTTACGAGTTTAGAACACGTAAATATTCTCTAGACTGGCCATTTGGTTGAAGAAGTTTTTTTAAAGGAATTGTACTATTTTTGTTCTTAAAAAGTTGCTCCAATGGTTTAGTGTGGTTCTTTCACTAAATCATATCTTTATCAGTTGAAATTGAATTTGCACCTATTACTATTTACGATTCAGCTTCACTAAAATTCAATACAGCACAGAAAAATAACTAAAATAAAATATGCCAAATACATAATAGAGAAATGTAAAAATTTTTTAGTAACAATTTCCAAACAGGTTTTTTCCAGCATTCGAGCTAAGCACCATGCAAATCAAAATACTTATCTTAGCAACGTTTAAAATTTTCCTTTCATCCATGTTTCTGTGTTACAGCTTATATTTCTTGTTTTATTTAACAACTTGATACTTTGAAAGTTTGTCGGACATGTTTGACTTCGCACTCAAGGTTTTGACAAAGATAATTTCTAGCATGAAAACATCAGACCCCTGGACGCCACCAACTTCTTTGTACATCGTTTATGTTTTGGCTTCCTTTGCGCAAACTATTCCCGCGTAACAGGGCTATAGAATTTTCAGCGTTTGACTTTCTCATCGACAAGTGTATCGCCATTGACACGACAGAGGAGCAACGAAATCATCGGGGATAAGAGAAACGAAAATAAACAAGTAAATGTAATGTTTTGTTTCTTCTCGTTTTCTTTGCGTTTTGGCGTGAAATGTCAACACTCAACAAGAGCAAGAAAACTCAAACTAGAAAAGTGTTTATGTA
>BMAT01005364.1:238138-259473 GCA_019649035.1 Elysia marginata | reverse complement strand
CTCCATCTCTCACCACCCATATCTCTCTCCTCCGAACTCTTTATCTTTCATTATCTTTTATCCCCAGCCTCACCTTATTTCCTAATCTCTATCTTTTATTCTTGTTATCCATTTATCTATCTTTCTCTCTCCATCTTTTTTTTCGAATCGTCTCTCAAAATGACCCTCTTTTCCTCTCTCTTCTTCTCTTTCTTTCTCTCTCACTCAACCCCTACCTCTCTCTCTCTCTCTCTCTCTCTCTCTCTCTCTCTCTCCCCCTCTTTCTCTGCCCTTTCAATCCCTTATCACTTATTCTCTCATTCTTCCTTAGCCCTTACCCCCACCCCGTGCTCTTTATTACTCTTCCCCTCTCCCCTCTTTCTCTCTTGAAATCAGTTTTTTTTTTTCTTTTCACATTTCTTTTCAATTTTATTATCCGAGTTGTTTGTCCAATTGCTAAATTTGTGTATAGGGTCCTGTGATTTGTCAGTCTCTTCCAATCTCTTATTCAAGTTTTCCTTTCTCTGTCTCTGAACACATGCTTCCTTAATGTAAAGTGTTTTCTATTGACGTCTCCCGTATTCTGGATATATGCCAATTCTGATATCTTTGGACTCTCTCTCTCCATCTGTCTATCTATCTATCTTCCTCTCTCTCCCTCTTTCTCTCATAAGTCTGTCTCTCTCTATCTGTCTATCAATCTTTCTACCTCTCTCTCTCTTCCTCTCTCTCATTATAAGTCTGTTTTTCTGCTACTCTACATCTATTTCCTTTTTCATCTAACCAATCTAACTATATATATATATCTCAATTTGCCAGTGCACTTTCGTAATAGCGTACATAATCAATATATTGCTCAAATTGTTTAAGGAGCTTATTTTTTAAATTTCACATCTCTTAACAAACTTGTTTCCAGCGTGATAACCTCTTCAGGTAAAGATTTTATAACGGCTTCCTTTTTCTTTTCAAAATTGGGAAGTTTTCTAATCTATGATTTATTCGGTGCATGCATCGGCTGAATATTTTTTTTTAATTTCAAATTTGTCTTTTTTGTGCGTTTCTTTTAGACAGGAAACTTTCCAAATAGGTAGCGATCGCAATTTTTAAAAATCTTTTGTGGAATATAAGTGGACCATTTTCAAAAGATGTGCTCAAATTAGTATTATGTTCTTTCAACTTTCAAATAAATTCACCATCTATCCATAATCGTTCTCTTGGTCTATCTTTCTATCCGTTCACTTATCTTTTACTATGAATGTTTCAAAATTTACGCTGATTTATCTGTATTTAACACTTCACTTCCCAATGTATCATATCTGATTTGCCCTAGTAAGATATCATTTTTGTCCCGCGTGTCAAATATGATGCACCTTTCTGAACAGTTACTTGATGCAATAGCCACAAAAAAAAGTTTTTATTTTGCTAGAGGAAGCTAAAAGAAAACAATAGAGCAAAGTTTAGAATTTTCTGTCGTTTTTCTTTGCTTGGGCATTGACGGGATAAATTATCTCGTGCACACATGCACACATTCTCTCTCAGCTTTGTCTCGCGCGCAAACATACGCACACACTCTCTCTCAGCTTTGAACCTATAATGACCAAAGACACCGATCATTTTGACAAAATCGTTTGTAAATGCAGATTTAAAATACGTGAAATTACCCACAAGTAAGATTTTAAAAAACCTTAGTAAAAAAAAAGCTTGTCACATCCTTGATACCCTGAAATGCTCTGGGTAGTCGAATGCAGGTCTTAAACTCAATTGGTCTTGTTTGAAGTCCAATGAGGAACTTTATGTATTAGAGCCTACCTTTAAGCTCCGGTTGTTTTTTTTTTAACATCTTAGCAAATAAAGTCAAGCTTATAAAGATTTTTTTCCTAAAGTACTCGTCACAGTTTATGTATCTGACTTCACAATAATGATCGGACTGTAATGGCTGCGACGTGACCAGGCATCAGGGGGACGGTGGCAGTACCAAGAGAACCCCCAGGCATTCCCTGCAGTCCCCAGGCGTGCCAACCGCTGAGCTGGTGCACGAGCTAATGCTGCCTTCCCTGGCCCTCGTTGAAGCGGAAAGTCGTGTCACAAGAGGACTGTGACGACATAAACATAACTGAGTCACCCCCCCCCCCAACCCACCCCACTCACACACACACCCAAACCCCCTCCAAAGAACTTAATACTTCACCCTTGAAAATGCATAGTATGTGTGTCCATAGCCTATATAGGGGACAAAAACTAAATAAAGGAATTTAAAAATCTGTAAACGATACTGGTTTAAAATACCACAAAAAGAGGTAGAAAATATGCGAACAAAACGGAGCAGCAGCCACAACAAATGAAGAAGAAGAACAACAACAACAACATAGAAAACAAGAAGAGCAAGAACAAGAAGGAGGAAAAATGAGCAAAAGCTGAAGAAGAAAAAAAAGAAAATGATTCGATGATGAAGGTGTTTCTGGTGATGACGATGCTAATGATGATTGTGAAGATGATAGTAAACTTGATGATGAACGAAAAGAGGTAGCGGAAATATATTTTTACTCGCTTCGATGCGATTTTTCGCTACCTTTTCTCATTACCTCTGGATTGTCTCTTGTTCTTATTGTCGAAGTTGGTCACTTTTTTTTACTCTCTCAAGTACAAGACAGAACCTCTTTCAACTTGCTGCCAGCAGCCGTCCACTAATGCGGGGTTTAGCAGCGGATTCCATAAGCCGTCACCAACTTTCACACCCGATTTCCTCCGTCAGCGCGGATCGGCCGGTCACGGAGTGTTGTATTATGGTTGGCAAGAAAACAAGTTTGAAAGTTAGTACTACTTGGTTGACTTGCCACTTAGGCTTAGTAAACTGTACAAGTTAGGGTGTTCCGGATTAGGGCCCTAAAACTCGATCAGAACAATGGGGGTTCACATTATTTGTATGCATTGACTTATATTAATGTTATGCTTGTTCAACGACAATGCAATGGCCAGTGATCAGCGAGGTAAATATGTCCTTTGAGAACGGATTATTGCCTTGTACTACGTAGGAACTACGTAAATAGCTCGAGAGAGAGAGAGAGAGAGAGAGAGAGAGAGAGAGAGAGTTAAATAAAACTCTGTGTTCTAATACTCGCACTGTTTGATTATTATTAAATCAAAATCCTAATAGTTTTTTTTCAGAAAGTAAAAAAGTGATAGCTAGAAAGCTTTATAATGCCTAAAATTATTTATTCCCGGACAAAATTTATTATCTTCCCTGAGAACCTAAAAAAAAAACCTCTTTACGGACTTAAAGAATGTTGCAACAAGTAGTGAATATGTTTTTCATTAAAATAGAAAAGGAGTTAAAGACATGTATTCGGCTACAGTTTTTAAAAATTACATAGCTAAAAAATAAAATTACAAAAATTTTTATGTAATCTGTTAGTGTATATCAGAATGTTGTTTACAAAGCCTTTTCCCCATTCACATTTTTTTTTTGATTTTGCTCAATACTTTATGTCTCAAAGTTGAGACCAACATTCTTAATGAAGGTGTATGCAAACTTATTGCCCTCCCACAATACACATACTGTTACCAACGTACTCTATAAACTTTGGGAGACCTCAAGTGCCGGATTTTCCGAGTGAAATCCTCTTACTTAGGATACCATCGCTATGCAGTTCAACAATACTAACACTAATACTAATTCTAGATTAAACAGGCTGTAAAACTGTTGTCGCTCACAGCCATATGTGTTTTTACTACTGAAAATAGACCAATGAGAGAAACCCTTGTCTGCCCCTTGGCAGCTGCAGATTAAAGGCGTAATAGCTCTCAAAATGTGATAATACTCTTAAACGCAGGTAGTCGTGAATTGGCGCAACTGGAACTGTGCGAAATCGAATATTGTATGCAAAAAAATCGCGCTTAACTATTACGGAGCGATTCCAAAAACTAGACTGTAACTTATTCGTAAAGGTTTCAGTTTTTAATTAAAGTTTTATCTTCTGACTACATCATCGTGTCTTCAAGTAATTTGCGTTGTTTCTTTTTTTAATCTGACATGCCGTCAGGCTTTTTTTTTTCCTTGTTGGTAAAAAGAAGCAGTTCTTTGAGCCTCATATACAAATAAATTATATCGTTGTTTTTTGTTTTTTATTTGTTTTTTACTTGCTGCACAATTGGTTTCTTTACACACACAAAATCGTAATCACTTTATAGGCCATTCGAAATAATTATGACAATGCATGTTTTGGTCATTCTCATTCACTCCACATTAAATTCATTCCAAATGAATGGCCTGGACATCGCTGTGTACATTAGCAAAATTATACGTAATAAATGCCCGAACTTGTGAAAATATTTATGCCTTAAACTATGTTTATTCCTGGTATCTTTTTAAAATCAAGCTGATCGATTTCCTTTACATTTCGATTTCTGTAAAAAAAATTCCTTCTAGTAGTCGGAAACAAATTTCCGTGAATGGGTCATTAATGCTTCAATAATGCGAGTCAGGGTTGAATAACGGAGCCTCCGGATTAACAAAGTTTTGACTCCAGTGCGGCTCGAATTCTTGACGAGTATTAATGTAATTAGTACTGCTTCAGTCGTTACTACTAACAACAACATAATAAGCTGAGGGCATGATTAACAGCACAAGGTCCAAGGGACGTGTATACACACACCACCGTAAATACACCTGTAATCATGAAGCGGTTCTCGATCATGTATTGCAGCTCTGAACTTTCACTCATTATCTACTCCACAAAACAGACTCATTGAGGCCAGAGGGTTCAAAGAACGGCACTTTTATTGAATGGTGTCTTTCGGGAACACATGGGATAAGAAATTTGTCTCCACTTGCAATTTAATATTTTAACCTTAAATTTTATCTCATTGTTTTTTCTCTCTACACTATCTGCACACACACACACACACACTCACTCTCTCTCTTTCTGTCTGTCTGTCTGTCTGTCTGTCTGTCTGTCTCTCTCTCTCTCTCTCTCTCTCTCTTTCTCTCTCTCTCTTTCTCTCTCTCTCCCTCTCTTTTTCTCTCTTTTTTCTTTCTATAGCTCTCGATCTACCACAAACAAAATTTGCATTTAATACATCTCACATTTTTTATCCTATCAAGGAATCTGTCTATAGATCTTTATGTATCCACATCTCTCTTAAAAATATAATGTCTCTTGCCCCTTCCCTCCACATAGAACTCAGTTAGACTATTTAAGCAACAATTAGTGTGCATCACTACGCTCAGTAGAAGTGAGTAGGAACTACAAAATCATTAAAATTAGCCTTCTCTGGTTTCAGCATTTGCTTCTATTTTACACTGCTTTTCCTTTAGTCCAAGCAAAGTCTTGAAATTGTAAAATAAACTCATCTTCCCTTGTAATATAATTATTTTAATGTACAATTTACACAGGCTAAAACCGCCTGTCTTTCAAATCGTCATGGCATTCCGCCTCAATCGTTACTCCAAACTAACGGCAAATGTGTGAGTGTTGACTTAAAGTTGCAGAGTAAATGGCGTTAACATCACGCTTTGTACATGTAATAGACTTGTTCACGATGCAGATTTATAATTCTTGTAGGTGTTAGGTGAGCTATACACCCTCAGGAGGAGTTGAGAATTCGATGAAGGAAGAACTAAAGGTCATGATAATTACAAAAACAAACGATCTTTAAGGCGGCTTAGCAAAAGGCCTTTGAAAACCTATAGTAAATATGAAGAAAAAAAGAGAGAAAGTGTTTATCTGTGATTGGTGGGTAAGATGGTGGTAAGGGGTGTCAGAAAAGAACAAAGAAGCTAATGTTTGGCTTAACTTTAATGGTTAAGGGGCAGGGGTGTCTTGCAGAAAATTTTCTTAATAGAGGTCTATAGATAGATAGATAGATAGATAGATAGATAGATAGATAGATATGTAGATAGAGATAGATGAGAGAGAGCTAGATGGTTATATGTTGAGACAGCTAGATGGAGATATAACAGACAAATAGAAAGATAAATAATTAGGTGCCGTAAGTAGGTAGATAGGTAGATTGGCAGGTAGATAATAAAAACAAAAGACGGATATAAACATAAGTCAAAAACAAATAAAAATCTGTTATATGAATAGGTCTTTGATATGTAGTATATATGTTGTACTTTAGGCTGACAGCAGGATGGGGCAGATAGACAATAGAGATACGGCCTTACACTGATGTACATCACAAATCACAAGCAAGTTCCACTATACACACATAGATTAAATAGTATTAACAATATATAATTAGCATAGAAATACCAGAAACAGAAAAGGAGATTATTGAAAACCCAAAAGAATAATAGCTACTTAAATAGCATGGCAAAAATGAAAGGTAGTGACAAAGAGAAAGGATTGAAAGAGATTTTTTAAACTGAACAGTTTAGTAAGAAAAAAATGCCTTTTCAAAACATTTTATACTCTAAACTTTTTTTTTGCTTTTTGTCCTTTTTTGGTAATAAAGTCAACATGTGTTTTAAAAGTTTTTGCATACTCGTATATTGCATATGAAAATGCCAGTGTCTTGTTGACACATATGCTTACAATGTACTCAGCTGTTATTCAGAATTTGGTGTAGTTATTTTGAGGATTTGAGTCGTCGTTAAAAATAAGTCAGTTGCACAGCCTTACCCAGGCTAACTAAGTTGGGATCGAACATAAAACCACAGTTTTTTGTTACGGTAGATGCAGTGCTTTAACGTACTACATTGTAAGAGTTTAACAGGGAATCTACACTAGCAACTGTTTTGTACTGCAAGGCCCAATCATAGAGAGCGTGAGTGTTTTGAGGATAAAGTTGAGAGAATGATATAGAAGTCGAAATGTAAAAAGTAGAAAGAAATAAAGAACATGAGAAAGAATGATCGAGCGAAAATGATGGTGTTGTGCGATGCTCAAAAACTGAAAAACAAACAGAAAGGTAGAAAAAGGAACCCAGAAAAACAGAGGAATGAGAGCAAGAAAGCTAGAGGTAGATAGAAATAGAGAGGTGGACAAAGATAGAGAGAGAGAGAGACAGAAAGAGAGAAAGAGAGAGAGGGGAAGATAAAGAATCAGGGTTAGATAAATAGAGAGGGTACAGACATACAGGCAGATCAAGAAAAAGAAATTAGGTTCAGTATCACGCTCACTACTTGAGCTATTAAGTAATAATAAGTGTGCATCAATACGCTCAGTACAACGAGTTAGAAATGAGAAGCAATGATAAAATCATTAAAATTAGCATTTGATTCGACACCTACATGTGTATACTTACTCTGTAGAATTTTCATAATTTAGTAAAAGTAAAATCGGTTTCTACATTGCTCTGTAGTCTTTAAAATTCTCAAACCCTTTTTAGTGAAAGGGGACACCCATACTGATAGGAAAAAAAGACCCATAAGTCTGTTGCATGTTGCTTTACAAAAAAGATACCTCCCAAGCATCATTTGAATCTGGAAACAAGACTTGAGAATAAGATTTAAGTACCAGCGCTTTTAACGACCTTTTTCGTAGCCATTCTGTTGAAAAAAAAGATCGTTGAATGCAAAAGTTATACCCATTAATTTTATATTAATTTTTTTTTTATTTTTTAAATGCAAAACGGTACAAATACCACGAACTTATCTGTGCTAAAACAGGTCTCTACATCATAAACACAAGAGAGAGAGAGAGAGAGAGAGAGAGAGAGAGTGAGTGAGAGAGAGAGAGAAAAGAGGGAGAAACAGACAAAGACAGACAGAGACAGAAAGACAGACAGACAGACAGAGAGACACACAGAGAGACACGAGAAACACAGACTGACCGACAGTCAGACACAGACAGAGACAGACAGACACAGACAGGTACTGTAAATGATTAAAATAACTTAATTTTACCCAATATTTCAACAACAATTCTTCCTAAGTCCGTGCTTATCATCACTTATTACATGTATTTTATTTCGTCACTTAATGGTGTAGTGAAGTTAAACTGAGACTTACAGGAACCATGCGTGATTATTTTTTTAAATCAAAATAAGATCTTGAGACTTTTGCATATATAGCTGTGATGGCCGAGTGGTTAAGGCGTTGGACTTGAAATCCAATGGGATATTCCCGCGCAGGTTCGAACCTTGCTCGCAGCGATTCATTTGGCAATCTATTTTGGCAGAAAGCTCCATATCTGTAATTTTTAAATGCTATTTTACTACGATTCCCCAAGACGTTTGATACTCTATCGAGGCACAACATTTCAGAACTTATATAGTAAAGCCACGTTATTTACACAGTGTATTGTAATGCGATTGAAAAAACAAAACAAGACTGCTCTTTTAAAGCTAATTTCGATGATATTTGATTAAGATTCACCTTAATTAAAATTTTACATCTGTAGAAAAGACCTGAGACAATAATTCTTTGTTTTGGTTTAATTTCCTTTCCAAAATGTTTAATCAGGGATGTTCTCAATATAGAGAAAAAAGCACGAACTTTTTTTCTGCCTGCCTCTTAGCCTTCATACAAAATCGACTCAGACTGAATACACAACAGCCATAGTAAAGTAGGTTCAAACAGCACCGAAAGAGCCAAAATAACCTGATTTCAGGTTAAAACCTGAAAAAGTGCATCCCTGTTTAATGCTTTCTGTTTTGGTTTCTTCGAGTGAGTCATTATGTAGCTCTGATCGGAGAGAAAAATCTCTTCGTTTAAGAAAAAAATTATTATAACATTGCTTTATTGCATAATATTTCGATTGTTTTAAGCTAGTGTATAAGATGAAACCGGCGATCACTCGAAGCGCAAAGCTACTGAGACTGCACAGTCGCGGCGACGGTTTGTTTACACCTGCCCGCGCGCAGATGAACCGGCCTCGTTTTCGAGGTGCGGACGCGAACCGGGGTTATGGCACTTCTAGGCGTACTGCTTACAGAGGGATACTACAGGGGTACAAGCTCTCATTCTAGGCCATTTGTTCAGGAATCAAGTAGATCGAAATGGCCTGCTACATTGTACTGAAAATAATCTTGAAAAGATGCTATTTTTTTTTTTTTTTTTTTTTTTTTGGGGGGGGGGAGAGGGTTAGAAAAGCTCTTCTTCTTGATAAAGTAATTTTGATGTTTCGAAGTGTTTTTAGGTCTAAAATCCGTTTTATGCGCCTACTAATTGGAAGTGTTTGTACCGCCTAACAACTGCTGCCAAGCATGGATGCCATAAATCACTTTTGAAAAGATTCTTAATCCGGGCTACCGGTATTTACCTTTTAAAATCTGTTTTAAAGCGAGATTTCCACATTTATAATTAGTTTAGGAAAACCCCGTAACTTTTTATTCCTATTTTGCAAGCCAGTGGACAAAACATTGTTTCAACTAATAAAATATTTTTCAAGGACCATGCACCATAGTGTATTTTGAAAAATTTCGTATAGTTCTATTTAGCTTTTACAAAATCAAAGTGACATTCTTGCACTGACCGGTTGTGAGAGCCAGCTTAACCGTCGCAAATCTATAGCCCTAAAAATATTTATGCA
Organism: Elysia marginata; assembly: GCA_019649035.1. Classification (NCBI taxonomy): domain Eukaryota; kingdom Metazoa; phylum Mollusca; class Gastropoda; family Plakobranchidae; genus Elysia; species Elysia marginata. The sequence continues at coordinate 250,018 of BMAT01005364.1, read as the reverse complement.
TATTGTTTCGATAAAGAAAATTGTAAAATGAATCGCTGCGAGCAGGGTTCGAACCTGCGCGGGAAGATCCCATTGGATTTCAAGTCCAACGCCTTAACCACTCGGCCATCACAGCTACGTTATATATATATATAACTCAATCTGTTATTAAAATAATCGTGCATGGTTCGTGTAAGCGACCTTGACCAATAAGCACCGTATCTAAGTTTAACTTTACTGCTTCATAGGGTAACCAATTGTGTGATGATAAGCATGGATTTGGGAAAATTGTTATTGAAATACACTGTATTAGGTAGAATTAAGCTGTTATATTAATGTACAGCACATAATCTCTCTCTCTCTCTCTCTCTCTCTCTCTCTCTCTCTCTCTTTCTCTCTATCTCTGCCTCTGTCTGCCTGTCTCTCTCTCTGCATCTGTCTGGATATATGTACATGTATCTCTGTCTGCCTCTCTCTCTCTCTCTCTCTCTCTCTCTCTTTCTCTCTCCCTGCCTCCCTCTCTTGTGTCTAGTATGATGCAGACGGCATGTTTTAGCTCAGACTGGTTCGTGGTATTTGTAACGTTTTGCGTTAGAAACAAAGATAAATGCACGCAACTGTTGTCTTCATTCAACGATCTTTTTTAAGAGGATGGCTACGACTACGAGAAAGGTCTAAAATCCTTTGGCACTTATAAAAACTTATATACAATACTTGTTTCCAGATTCAAAGGGGTTTTGGAGGTACATTATTTGTAAAGCAACAGGCATACAATAAGTTCATGGGTCTTTTCTAGCAGTACGGCAGCTATTTCCTTAATAAAATAATACAAAAACATATTAACGCTGCGAGCAGGGTTCGAACCTGCGCGGGAAGATCCCATTGGATTTCAAGTCCAACGCCTTAACCACTCGGCCATCACAGCTTATAAGTAACGTAGAATCATGACTATAAATTTAGTCAAAGAGCATTTTCGTACATATGTAATAGTTTCTCAGAGTACGATTTTACCATCTTTTTACAGCCTTGTGTTTTTGATGTCTCCTTATTCAGAGCGAAATTTTATTCGTCCGCTAAGCTTCAATTATGCTTATAACTATAACTAAGGAGACGTCCGTAAGCTCTGCGTTGTGGCGACAGGATACGACCACTTCAAGAAATAATGGTTCAGTGCAAGTAGCCTGCCAGATCTTCTTAAAGATGCGACACGAGAAGTACTCAAGCCTCAGCTCTTCGATCTGTAGGTTGCATTATTTTTATTAACATTGTTTTACGCGTTTCAGCCACTAGGTTTATAAAGTTGTTAAATAGTTTTATCAGCCACCCTCTTGCAATAAAATGAAATAAAATGTACATAATCATAATTACAAGAAATTTTCAATCCTGATGAACTCCTCTTTATATTTGTTTGTGTTACCGGTACACAGAACAGGTAGCACTTTCAAATTTGTTTCGAGCGCAACATGCTAGTATTAAATTTAGTACGTATATGAAAAATGCCCACATTATTTTTTAGAAGAACGCTTTAATTCTTTACTTGTTTTCTCTCCCTGTTTTCCCTGATGCTCTCCTAACTTTTTGTCCGTAGTGAAGTAATGAGAGACAATAAACTTCGTAGTTTTATCTTTCAATAGCAAAAAATCTGTTTCGTTGTCGAGTTGTTGTTTTTTCTTGCTTTGCAACACATTATTTGAATTTCCTCTTTAGATTTTGATATTAACCATTTAACAGTGTCATAAACAATAATTCATCTATATTGATATTACTGATGATATTTGTCTTGGAGATATAATATTACATGGCATGTAGGCCTATAGGTACCAGATATATGGTTTATAATACCGCAATTTTTTTCTGTTCTTTTTCTTTGCTTCTTGAAATGTAAAATACAATATTTTCAACTTCATCCTCTTAACAAGACAAAAGTAATATTTAATAACTTTTAACGACGATCAAATTATTCAAGATTTAAATTTATTTGTGTAGCGATCCCACAAAATAAGTCTACATGCAGTATTTGGGGGTATAGAGTTATATGCATCATTGAAAATGGCTTTAAAAGCTCTCTATGATGGTGAAAAATGATTTTACATCTTGGTTGGGTCCTGAGTTAATTGCATTTGAAACACAAGAAATTCAAGTGGCCTAAGTTTAAAAAATGGAGAAAACTGGGCTTATAAAAGCCAAAAGGGCATTGCTGTGTTCTAACAGTAACAACCTTTAAAACAGATGTTTAACATTTTTTCTCAGTTGTCTCATAAGCGGACATAATGAAAAACAGTAAAGGCCTTTATGTTACAACTAAAAAAAACTTTTAGTAAATATTTCAAAAAGTACCTGAAAATGCTCATCTTCTTGAATTAGGGGGCATCGCAAATAGACGAGAATGCTACACATTTCATTGCACTTTCACATCTTTTTCTTTTCAAGTCTTTAATGTCATTTACATAGTGTTAATTAATTATACATTTAAATGTATTTTCTTTTTTTTTTATCTACGTCGCAATCGTGTCTTGTTTAGAACGGTTCCCATTACTTTATTTCTTCAAATTCGTGTGCTTGGCATGTTCTGGGAACGCCATGTGACTGCAGCATTGCTTTGTAAAGGTTAACTACTCAGATCCGACATTTTTTCTTTTCACTTATATTCCACACTTTTACTGCTACAACTTAGTTATATATATATATATATATATATATATATATTATTGTCTCCTACCGAAAAGAACTTTTAAGTACCGGTATCACAATGGATTGTTCTTAAAATCAAGATTAACAGAAAATACATGTTTCAATAAACAACATTAATAATGGTAACAAAAAAAAGGGTTTTAGAAACTATCTAATTAATTTATTCGTACTTTGTGTACATACGATAAAGTAAAAAAAAATTATTTCTACACTTATAGACAAAATGACACATATCTTCTATAATAATTTCATTATTACAACAATGCATTTATATTCAATTGCAAAACAAGGAAGCAAATTCAATACTCTTTCTCTTTGGCTTGATATTGCTGAAATTTGAAGATGAAGACAAACGCGGCATCCACCATAACAGGAATTAAATCACGAATTCACTTCAATCTACTTTAACATGTTTCCAAAGTAAATAAACATGACCTTAATGAAGATCATGAAGAAAGAAAGTCATTAAAAATCATTGCGGTAAAAAAAGGCAATTAAAAAACTAACAAACATGTCCACAGATAGTTATAAACTAGCTCAATGATTGTGACAGGACTAGGAAGAAGAGAGAAAGGAGAAGGGAAACCCCGAAAGAAGAATGGTAAGAAAGAGAAGAAGAAGAAACAGAGGACGAAGGAGAACAACAACAACAAAAGCAGCTACAGCAACAGCAAGCAACTACAACAAATTTGAGTAAAAACAAAACAATACAATGATGATACAGGTAAACTTCTAGTTGGACAATAGAAAAAATAGTTTTGGTGAATTTTTTTTTTTTGCTAGAAATTATAGTCGATAAATTCCATTCTTGCTTACTTAACACTAAAACACGGAATCTTGCAAAAACCAATATACGAGAAAAGGCAGTGAAAAACAAGATGAATGAGCTTTATATCAAATCTTGATGATCAAAAACAAAATATTAATGTTCCATATAGATATATCGATGAAAACTATGTATAAATGCATCTTCGTTACTTATCAATAACACTGATACAGTAATGTACAGCCAGTATAGAAAAGCATGTATCACAAGATATTAATTCCGCTTGAACAAGACGCCAGTAAGCACACACATTGATTTCTACAAATAATATGAGATCCCACTGCGGTGTGTAAGGAATAACTTCTATGGAAAATGTTTAGAAAAATAACATAAATAATCATAATTTGCAAGTGACATACTGAACAACGATAATTGGACCTGCTGTTTTTTTCATGCCGTCATTTGAAATTATGATACGAAAGTGCAGATTTTGTGTTTAAAAGACATTTGGAAGATACATAGCCTTGGTGTGTAGTTATGTGAACAAAGCCCAAATAAAACAATGTGAAACAGTGTCACCAGTCTGTAATAAGGAATCCTGCAAATGCAAACGATAAAATTACCATGACAAAGTTTACATTCGTGTACACAAAAAAGATTTCAGAGCAAATTTCTGATTTTGAAAAAATAAAAAGAAGACAATTCCAGTTAAAACCACGCACTCTTTTGTTAGCTAATGTGAAAAAAAGATAATTGTCGCAGCGATTTCCTACTTTTAAGACCTTAAAATTTATAGTGATGAGATAGCCAAATTGAGCTAATTTCTATGCCTCAAAAAACTAACAGTGGTAAAAAAGTGGTTTGTTATAGAAACTTTCTTGTTGTCATATAAAATAAAAACATTTAACCTGCACGAGATATAATAGTCTGACGTCTATTTGCAAACGCTGAGTGATTTACATTATGCCAGAACGACTGGTCTGGGTGTGTTTAAAAACGTGTATACATTGTAACAAAAACCTTTTTTTAACAGAGGTGAATAACGAGGCATACAAAATCATCGATTGTGATAGTATACGACTCTAGACTTTTAAGAGACGTCAATAAAAAAAATATACGTACATTTAGTTATATATTACAGAGCTTTTTAAGTAGGCGTACATGATATGTACAAATACATGTTTGTATTGGTCGTGGTAGTATTACAATAATTGATACACGTTTGGAAATCTTTGGTATAGTTTTTCGACGGAGTATTTGGTAAAACAATCAAATTAAAACATTACATTTAATTTATGAAATTTGAATTTTCTCAGCGGTTTATTGACAATTTCTTTATAAGCGAGATTGTATTGTTTGTGATGATGGACAAATATTGTAAGTGATAACAAAGTAAAAGGCTAGTTTTAAAAGGTAGTTACCCTGCATCTCTACCTAACTACATCCCCGTGTGTGTGATAAGTTGAATCTAAAGAAGAAACTTTACGATGATTCAAAACCTGTCTGTTGTGGTGATGAACAAATATTTTTTCATCCATCACAACCGATCGATTTGGGGTACTCTCATTTCTGTATTTCTTTGTCGAATCAAATGAAATTTGTGTCAAATCAGTGTGGTGTCGTTTAACAACCATGATACAGGAAAAAAGAACGTCTAGCTTTTTTCTACTACCATACTGTCATTTTCTATGTTGTTTATTAAAATAAAAACCCAGTACCTTATCACACACGCATATCACTGACCATCAATATTGTCGTAGCCTCAACCGTGATCCTAATAACTTTGAAAAACATACAACTTCGCGTGAGCAAGACTCAAATCTGTGTTTGATATCAGAAAGTATTCAACTCATACTGCTTCTCTCTCTCTCTCTCTCTCTCTCTCTCTCTCTCTCTCTCTCTCTCTCTCTCTCTACTTATTCCGTTAACGAATGATCCCTGCAAAGAATATTGTCGTTAAACAGACTGATCATAGCCCCCAACCATATTGCAATTTACCTTTATGTTTAAAAAATTTGCACCTCGTCTTAAGGGTCATGTAATCAATTGAAACTGCTTTCACCGTGGCTATGAGAGTGTAATATTAACCCGTGTAAATCTATATACTAAAAGTTAACATATATTAGCTAGTCTTAATAATAATAAACGAACCACCAGATCCAGTCATCTAATATTAACACATATCACAGCGTATACAATATTGTAAAGTACAAAGTATATCATGCAATACAGTTATTTTATTAATTCGTACTTCATTTTTCCTTCTGATGCTTGGAATTTTTAATGCGACTACATCTTTATGGAATAAATAAGCTGTCAAATTTAGGACTGTTATTTTTTTTCGTTCTATTAGAGGTTCCTTATTCCTTAATCTGTGCTTTTTAGTGTGGTAGATGAAACAAGCTGATTGCTAACAGTCAAGTTGTTTTTACTTTTGCTTTTCAATTTGGTATTAGACAAAAAGCTGAAAATATGAAACCTCAAAACCTTGTGGCTGTGTGTTGCAAATTTACCATGAAGTGAAGGGAAATATATTTATGGAAAAAAAGGAAAATGACCTTAAGTTGAGGAAGCTGTTACCACTGATCAATATTCGTGTCTTTGTAGGAAACTTTAAAAATTACATAATACATGTATTCAAGTAAACCTGCGTAAAATCTTTTTACTCAGGGATGGGCACTACTTGTGAAAAAAAAAATCCAGAGGGCAGGGTGGGCAATACGTAAAATTACAAAACATTGCTTAGGATATTAATTATTTCAAATTTTTTTCTGATGCAGTTCACATAAACAGTTCAAGTAAACTCAATGCAGTTCATAAGAATCTGCTTTTTCATAAGGAATTTACTGGCAAAAATTTGTTCTCACATGAGTAGTGTATATCCAGATCAGGATTTTTCTTATTCAAAATGAAAAAAAAAATCCTGAATTCAGGATAAATCCTGAGAATGTGCATTCCTGCTGACCAGCAAGATTATTACTACATTGGCTACAGAAGTTACTGGGAAAAGATTGGCTAATTGACAGTCTTAAATGGTCCTCAAGTTTTTAAGAACTGGTTGGTCTGCTTGCTTGACTATCAGACTAGATCTAGTTAGATTCTCTCCTTGAGATCTACGCACTGTTATCTATGTTGACTTTCGAGTCTGCTGCTACCTAGGCCAGCCAGTCATCGCACACGCTTGGACGTACTGTCTGTATTTCTCCAAGTCTAGAGGGGTGAGGCCAGACAACGGGCTTGCAAAAGGTGACGCGTACGCGCTGGTGCCTGTTCCAGGTCTGCCTGCAATGTCCCAGGCACCGCCAGAGCGGAGGGCCTGGAAAGACGACAATGAAGATGATAATGATGGAGATGAAAGGTTCAGTCCGGCCAGCCCAGCTCTGTAGGCGGGGAAGAGGGCGGCAGCTGCTGCTGCTGCAGCGACGGCAGCTGATGAAGGTTGAGGTGGTTGTTGTGCTCCGGGTGTTGATGATGGAGGACTCGGGCGTGATGGAGATAAACTAGTGATATGGCTCTTTGGTTGCAGCTTGTATGAGGAAGTTGGGGAAAGTGTGCGTGGCGGAGGAGAAGAGGACGACGACTGCGCGTTTGAGGTAGAGGATGTAATTCCCATTATATTATCGATGGTAAAACCTTTTTTCGGTGCTGAAGAGGAAACTGATGACAACGAAGTTGGTGACTGCAGTGACTTTGGTGTGGCAACAAAGGCTACTGAAGATGGTGGTGGTGGCGGCGATGACGATGATGATGATGATGGCGGTGGAGATGCAATAGCTGAGGTTGCTTTTGGTGACGGCGATGACCTGGGAGATGTTTGGGGTGAATAAGATTTTCTCTCCGAGATGTGGTTTACAGAAGAAACCAAAGAGTCTCTCTCGCTTTCACATTTCTCCAAATGGCGTAGCTGGCTGTTGATGTTTCTATGGTGTGACAGTGGAGTCAGCGGTGCTGGATGGGATAATGGAGGGAGACCTAGAGGTAGGTGGAAATGGGGTGATCCCGCGGCGGGATGATTCGGGTGGGCCGGATGATGTCCTCGAACACCGGCAAAATCCCCTTGCATCATGGATAGCGGATGGTGAGCACCTAACCCGGGAGGTGAGATGTACGGGTTGTAGCCGAGAGGGCCATGGTGGGGATGGAATGGGGCAGGTCCGCCAGGTGTTGGTCCATGCGGTCCTAGGAAACCGTGATGATGGAAGTAAGAGTCTGCAGGCGACATGAACGGCCCGGCCTGCCCCATCATGTCCAGATGACTTGATCGCTTGTATCTTTTCCGGCGCCTCAGAAAACTTCCGTTGTCAAACATGTCTTCGCTGGCTGGGTCTAGAGTCCAGTAGTTTCCTTTGCCAGGGTTTCCAGGCTCTCGTGGAATTTTGACGAAACAGTCGTTCAGGGAGAGATTGTGGCGGATGCTGTTTTGCCAAGCAGGGAATTTCTCGCGGAAATAAGGGAATCTGTTCATAATAAATTCACAGATGCCCGAGAGTGTTAGACGCTTTCTCGGAGACTGCAGAATAGACATGGTAATGAGGGCGATATAAGAGTAGGGAGGCTTTACGAGGCTCGATTTCTTCTTCATATTGTTCATTCCCTCGGTCCCATGGCTTTCATCATCCAGAGATTTGTTTAGTTCATCCTCTTCCTCATTGTCATTAGCCATCGGTGATGTTAGTCGCCGATGATCATCGTGGTCGTCATCTTTATCATCGTCTGGCTCAAAGATATCGTGATCAATGTCTTCCTTGTCATAGCGCGACATAATATCTTTAAGATTATCCCCCTCGTGCTTAGAAAGACCCAGAGGAACATGGTCATCTTTGTGACTGCTAGTTGAAGTCGCGTGCAGTTCATTGCTTATATCAACGCCTTCACTATTCAATGCATGTTGAGGTGAAGGTGCAGGAGAGTCTACTTGTAAAAATTCATCATCATCGTCGGCATTACTGCCAATGTTATCGTTACCTGTGTACGATGGTGACGGATAAGCAGTACCAAGAAAATGTTGAGGCGTGCCCCCATCAACTCTGCCTACCTCCATCTCAAATGATTCCCTTGTATTATCGCGTGCGTTTATAGAAGATGTGCTATCTCTGTCTTTTGCATAACCTTCAGCGTTATCTTTGCTTTCGCTGGAACAAGCGGTTGGCGTTTTGGGGCGTGGTGATTTGTCGATCGCATCTGCCCCTGGCGAGACTGAGGGAGACAGAGGTCGAGATGATGGAGATGAGACACCCCTCCCTCTATCGGAGCTCGGCGAGAGAGATGAAGGGTGGCCGTCTTGCTTGCATCTAGAGTCTGAATCTCCAGGTGGACAATTACTCGATGAGAGATATGGGTTGTGGGGGTGACTTTGGTTTCCGCTCAATTTTCGCACAAAATCAGAGTAGCGTTCTCTGTCCAGATGGTGGAAGGTTGGGTGTGTTCCACCAAAAAGCTGGCTCATCTTTGCTGCTAACAGGCCGTGTTTGCTTGTGGCAGAGTCGAGATGTGCAGCAGACAAGAGATGGTCGTCCGGCTGTTGACGCTGCTGTAGAAGATTCAACCTGTCTCTTTGGTGTGAACTCAGGGCGGGGTGGGTTAGGGTCAGTCCATGCTGGTGGAACGGATTTAATGCAGCTGGGAATCCTGACAAAGTAGCTGAATCAGCAGATGACGACGATTTTGTGGAAGTAGATGAGAGCGGAGAAAGAGAATTGTGAAGTCCAGAAGAAATGGGAGGAGCTTGTGGGAGTGTGCCGACCACGCCTCCGGGAGAAGAAGTGAGATGAAGCTGATTGGCAAGATGTACCGGTGGAGATTTGTTGGCAGCGTTCATGGTGTCAACGTTAGCGTACCCTGCGAGCTGGAGTTGCTGCTGCTGTTGTTGTTGCTGCTGTTGAAGAAGAAGATGAGGGTGAGCCTGAGACAGGCCAGCGCTAGGAGGGAAGGCAAGGGACAGATTCATGGCGTCATAGCGCATTTCCGCCGATATCAACACGCCTGTGAACAATAGAAAAGACAGTGTTGCATGTCACATTTGAAAGATTTTTTAATATCGTAATTTTCCTGCAAACCTGTTAAATTTTATTTAAAAATCATAATTAAAATATTTTAGCAAAATATTTCTTCTAAATACTTTTATAATGTCAAATGTTCGCAACAACAAAGCTTTAAACACATGATTTCAAAAATCATTTGTTCGACATTAAAGTAAAATGTTTAAGGCTTTTTTATTCACCTGCAATGATAAAACAATGTTAAAGGAATATTTTAGTAGCCTGCTTGTCAGTATAGAAGTCACACACCAGTGACTGAGATTTTTACCTTTAGAATTCGTAACATCTTTAGTAGTAAGATTTAAATTTTACGGCATTTTTTTACTTTGATTTTTTTTTAAATCAAATTTGCTTACAAAATATTTTTCTCGCTATAAACAAAAAGGGATTGGAATTGTTTTTTCAACTTTTAATTTTTGCTTGGTTCCAGTTGCAAATTGCGGTAATTGTTAGCAAAGACAGTCATTTTAATATTAAATACATTTATATATATACAAGCGAAAAAGAGCTGATTTAAAAGTTTTCTTTAAAAAAATGCCCGGTTAGCAATAAATCTAAACTTTGATAACCTATAACTACTAGGCATGAAGCGATAAATGTTTTTGAAAAACTAAAATTCAGAAAGAAAAATAACTGAAGAATTTTACTTCCTGAAATTCAAAATATTATTGGATGCGATCAATTTAACTTTATCACCTGTCTATTACTAATAGTAAAAGATTAAAAAGGCGGTTTTTGTTTCAAGTGTAAGTTTAAGAAAATATTTTGAAGGCAAATTTACAGTGTGAACTTCGAAAAACAAAAACAAATCACGGAAACTACGACTTAGGAATGAACCTTATTTTATATTTACTTTCTAATTAACGTGGGAAGCTGTTTGGGAGGGTGGAGGGGAGAGACAGGTTTAGTAGTTCCTCCCGCCCACCTTTAACTTGTTTGTCCACAGTATAAATACACTTTAAGTCCTTAAATTGCTCCATGTTACTAACACGTGCATTCATAAGTTCATTTCATGTTTTTGTTTGTTACTCTATTCTTATTTAAGCTGAAATTTTAACTTTAAGCTAAATAAAAAATGTGTTAGTGTAAACAATTGAAGTAAAAAAAAAAAAGAATTTATGCTCTACAAATGATATCAATTATTGTGCTAAAAAGGCCATGTAATAGTCCAAGGTCTTTATAAAGTTTCAGCTCACTTAGAATAAAACGAATTTGTATGCATTTATTTTTATGAATTAGCTTTCTTATTTACTAAAAGTGCTATTTAAAATTTACGCTTGACATACTATTTGTTATAAAATTTACCTAGATACATGTAGTACATGTAAAGCAATCTCCATAACAGTGTGTATATAAGATACCACCATGGCTTAATTGTTCCTCAAGTTGAGTCCGCGGCACCACACTGAACAAAATTTTAATGAAGTCACAAATAAAAGCTGGACCTTTCAAAGGTTGTTTTAGGACAACATCTTTTTCAAGTCGTCATTATCAGCTTTTTTACATCAATAAACTAATGTATAAACATCATCTTTTTTACACAACAATTATTACGAACTGCAAGTAATTGGTCTCATCGTTTCAATGTTCAAAATTATATTGTCTGTTTCGCTTATCTGTCAGCATTTCTTTTCTTTTTTTTTTTGTTTTAATTTTTTTGCTTACACAAAAAAGTTTAAGTTTAAGTCAGTTTAAGTGGATTTAACAGATTTTCGAACTTAAATATAATGTCCTTGTGGACAATAAAATACACAAAATAGTTCCTGTGATTATAATGGTCACTTTTCAAAAATTATGTTACAATAATATGTATTTTCAAATTCAGAATTTGCAACATAAAAAAACTATCGTGTTATGCATTGTATATTTCCCGGCGCAAGTCACCGAGTAGAAACATGCACCATCATTACAATGAAATAACATCTATGACAAGCGCAGCGGCAGAAAAAAATGGTAAGAAAATATTAAAAAGGAAATGTATTTTTTTTTCTACGAGTTTGTAATAGTCTATTGGCCCAATAATTTTTATTTTTTTTTAAAATACATATACATTAATAAAAATCAAACTGTTTCAGAATAGAGGCAAGTAGATTTGTACAAATTTAATAATTCATTGATTGGTGTTCCGCTGATTTCTATCCAAATCTTTCTCTGCAGTAATTACAATTAGGCTTCACAGGAATCATTTTCATCCAAATACTTATCTTACTCTTGGCGTCTGATGAAAAAAAAATCGTAATTAATTCGTTGCGCTCTGCCTTGTATTCTAAGCTCTAATGTTTAGAAGTATGATATTGCTACGCAATGAGCTGTATAAATACGGCATCATGGTTGACAGAGACTAACACAGAGAGAGCGTGAGAAAGCGAGAGAGAGAGAGAGAGAGAGAGAGAGAGAGAGAGAGAG
>BMAT01005364.1:179324-194525 GCA_019649035.1 Elysia marginata | reverse complement strand
GAAGAAGAAGAAGAAGAAGAAGAAGAAGAAGAAGAAGAAGAATTGTTATTTTTATTATTATCATCATCATCATCATCATCATCATCATCATCATCATTGTTATTATCGTTATGATAAATACTATCATTGTTATTAATATATGCTTCTTTTTATTACTATAACTTTTATTTAAACTTTAATTAATATCATTTTTATGATAACTAATACTTTTATAATTGTTGTATACTATATCGCGTAAAAAAAACAGAAAAAGAAAAGCAATAGCAATTGAAATAGTAATGCACATTCATAGACATACATGAATTCTTTTTAATTACAGTTCCCCTAACAGTACCACTAATTATTCCATATTTTGTAAAGAGGCTAGAACTATCTAGTGACGATTTTAGTAAAATATTTGCTCACTAATTCTAGGCGCGTTCTTGACCCGTGTTCAACCCTTCTATACTTTAACCTGAGTTAATTCAAAGAATTATTCCTGTTTGTCTACTTGTTATAATATTGCCCTCAGGTGGCTCTCGAGAAGAGGACGCTCTGTTTAATTGGCTCTTTTATTCGCCACTTGGATGGCCGAGTGTCCTATCTTTAATGTGGGCAAATTAGGCTATTTAGGCTTAAGGGAGGGAGTATGAAGTCTTTGAGGGTCGACCCTGCGACTTAAGAAAAGGAGGGGTAGAACTAGGATAGATGATCGAGTTGTTAGTTGTGGACATCGCAATGGAAGGGAAGTAACCCAGGAATATTTCAAAGTCTGTAGAGAAGTTGAAAAAATGTCTTTTTCACGTGACTTTTAAAGCAGGTGGTTTGAAATAATACATGTACCTTCACTTAATCCTGCATGCAGATTGTTAGCATAAGCGGGGAATTCTTATAGATAAATGCGTTTTGCTTTTTTTTTTAAGTTGTCATGATCGGTAAAACAAATACATGTAGTCGGGTAGAAAGAAGAGTAAAAGGCGAAGTAAGAATGAGAATGAGTGTTACATAGTAAAATTGGGGTAGAGAGAGAAAACAAGAAGAGTTCATTTCGGCAAAGTGGCCAGCAGATGGGAAGAAACTAAAGGGAAAAGGTTGGAGATAGATACATTTGGGGAAAAAAAGAAGAGTCACGTCCTAGGTGTTAGGTGTATGGCAAACAATCAAGTAAACAAAAAAATATACAATACACTAGGAACACAAAACTAAAATATGTAGGAAAAGAGATTAATTAAAGCTATTTTGCAGACAGCTGGAACAATAAGCAGGCAAGCATACGTGAGAAAAAAGGCCTCTTTTTAAAACTGCCGGATCAACCGAGATATTCAACGGAAGGCATCATTCTAGTAACATGTTGAGGTGTGGCCACAATGGACTAAACGAATGCGGAGGAAGTTCTCTAAGAATAAGATTATTGTGTGGAGGATAAAGACCATCTCTTCCTACCGACGTCGTAGTCTTGAGTATGCACGGGAGAGGTTCAATTGGTACATAATGGCCAGAATCAACACACCCTGAATGAACAGAGAAAACAGACGAGAGCTTTGGACAGGTGCTTCAAGTCCTGGCACAGAACTAATGATATTATGTGGTGGTATTGGGCCACCCGTGCATTGTCCGTGTATGCTCGTGTTGACCATAACAACTTTCTCCTACTGTACTACATTCTTTAGACTCTCTTTACTTGGCCCCAATCCGTAAGTTTGAAGCCCAACAGCCCCTCTCTCTTTTTCTTTCTTCTCTCATCTACCACCAATGTAAGATTATTAACATATACAAACTTTCTGTTTCGCTGTTGAGTCCCGTACTTTTTAAAAAGAACTAATTTTGGTCCCTTTGTCTGTGTCTCAAAAAGACTAATAAGAAAGTTGTCGGTATCAGGATGATGGTTGTTGATTGTACTTATGGATTTTTTACATATTCTTTTGGGTGTTTTTTTTTACTGGTGAGTTAAATTGTAATCAACATTTAAACGGAATAATGCTGATTTCTTTGATGTTCATTTTAAACTTCTAAAAGATATTTGGCACCAGGGCTCAATAAATTATCAGGCCATTTGGATATTTAAATGCTACAGAAGTTTTTTGTTAAGGTGAGAAGAAAGAGCAAAGGCAGAAAGAGTTTTAAGAACTGTTTTTTTTCCTTTGCGGGTTTAATTTCAAGGCAAATATAATGAGTACCGGTAATAAAATTGCACTCTGGCACTGATAATTTTTTTTCAATGCATCACATTCCACCTGCGAAAAATATCTTTTATATAATTATAATCAACGATCCTGAACAGTGAGCATACTTATCCTTTTTTATAAGTGCAAGGAACCACAGTTAAATATGTCATAGGCCTTTTTGTTTTAATTTCACTGAAATGAAAATAAGAATTGAATGCATGTATTAGTAACCTAATTGTGTCAGTATACTTTGAAGTTTGAATTAAAATGCAATCAAACTTAACCTAAATGTTACACACTTTGTTTTAACAGGGTCATGTCGTTATCCAAATGTGAGATTATCACTGTATGGTTGAAGTCGGAAACTTCTGAACAAGGAAGTGTTATTTAAAATATCATAACACATCAAATTTAACTTTAAAACCAACTGATATCACATTTGGGTGTTTCAAATTATTCCGTATAATGATTGAAATAACGAAACGACAAGTTGAAGAGAAAAAAATCATTCGAGCGTTTCATTTCAGCTAACATACTCAACTACGATCGTTAGAGGGCCATCCAAAGATAGTAAATTTTCTTTTTTTTTACAAATAACGAACTGAACTGACTACAAAAATATAGGACTCTTTTACAATTAACGAACTGAAAGAATTAGGACAATGAAACGAGGCAAAAGCCTTATGTTATTTTGCACCAGATGTAACAACCATCACACTCATTACACTTTTTGCAAACAGCAGCCTTCAGATGCAGTGGCATAAGAGACTGTCCACCTTTATGATTTTTTTGCAAAAAAAAATGTCTTCTTATTCTGACTCAAACCTTTGACCACAAAGGTGTTCTTTCATCTTTGGAATTAGCCAAAAGTCACATGGGGCTAGGTACAGAGAATAGTGTGGGTGCTTCAACACTGGTCACTCTTGTTAATCCAGCAGCTTGGTGACCACCCTGTCAGTGTGCACTGATGCATTGTCGTGATGATAGGTGACTCCGGATTGCAAAGTTTTATGTCACATTTTTAGTATGGTTTTGTCTCAAACTCAAACTGCACAGATTTTGTGTAGTCTCGTTCGTTTTATATGGCTGCGAAACATGGACAAGTGCATGAGAAGGCTTATTTTTGTTTCTAGATAAACACAACATTTTTTAAAATTTTGTTCAGATCCGAATTGCTTTCTGGAGAACAGGAATATATCCCCAAACTGTTAAAAAGCTGAAAACTAGTGTGATTCAGATACAGGACAGGGTACTCTGAAATAACAGTCATCACGAAATGAAGCGCATGTCAAAACCCTTTAACACTGCTGCTCAAAACTTCATGAAAATTTTCCTTACGTTTATTTATAATAGTGCTACGTTGCAATGTAAATTCAAGCGCTAGTCGAAGATTTGGTTTTATAAGGTAGGTACATTTTCTTTTGGAGTGGATTTTGTGGCACTTGCTTGAATTCTATCGTAACAGATCTTTTTAATCAGTACATGCATTTGACATTAAATTTGTCGATCTCGCAATATCATGCTCTTATGTTTCCAGCGATGTATGTAACCAAACAGGAATAATTATTTTTTACTTCGATTAAATTGTAAGGATAATCTACTGTGTAGTTAAAACACTGTATTGCAAGTTTAAAGAAATTGGGGCGGTTTTTTTTTGTCTAGATATAGGCTCCGGTAATGGAATCATTAACTCATGTTCTAAAGTAATCATATATTTGAACTCTACCTTGCATTTTAGGGTTTTCAGAGAAGTTTATAATGACACATCCTAAACCTTGAAAACAAAATTTCTTTCATCCAGTTACCGGCACAGATCTATTATATTGATGCAAATCTTAAGGTAGAACCACACCCATTGCATCCATTGCATAACATCATTTGTTTTTCTGTACATTTAAGTTTGTCACCATTCATCTTATGCAAAATTGACCAAGATAGGAAATTCTGTTAACTAGTACAATATGCCTTTTCACACCATTGCCCGTTGCTCGTCTTTTGTGTGTAGCACCAGTTTTATAACGGGAATTCGGTTGCTTCGTTTTTGTTAGGCGACACTGTTATTTATCTAAAAAAAGAAAATCACAAAAACATGGCTCGATATGCATATCATTTTTTTTACTTTCAAACAGAAGAAACCTCTTAACTCCGCCATTAAATGGCAACTAAGCATAAGTTGGGAAAATATGTCGGATTTATGGATCGACAATAAATAAGAACAAAAATGACAACCTACATGTCATAATATTCAACATTCTTCATGTTTCACTGCTTAAGTTATTTACGAATTTAGTTTTGGAGCAAAAAGTATGAAAATGAATAGCTAGGAAAAAAAACAAAGGTTCCTTTTGAAGTTAGCGCTTATTTTTTTTTTAATCGTTTATAGCATCACGAAATGGACATAACATGGCCTGTTTGAAAACCTACACTGAAAGGGCTGCGCATAATGGTCACCAAGATCAGCTTATATAAAAATGGGTATGTGATATCTAAGTCTATTATACGTTAAAGTAACCTAATGAGAGAAATTATCAGGTAGGCCTATAGCGTATTATACCTGTGTTTGCTAATTGGGTTTCACACGAAATAATTTCTTGAAAGATAAAAAAGTTTTCGATTGAAAAAAAGTTTATTTGACATTTTGGCCGTAGTGGAATTCCNAAGTAATCATACTATAATAAGAGTAGGATTTCAACCTGTTACCATCAAAATAATCTAAACGCCTGGACTAAAAATTTTGAGAAAATAACACAATGTCTAACTACTAATACTCAATTACATGTATATGATTTTAACTGTCAATAACACTTGTTTTTTTAAACATTTTAATAAAAAATTTCTAGGCCTCCTAGCCTATAATTCTCTTCCCTGTGACCATTTCGTGCGAAGTTACGTTAATGACAAACAAGCTTTCTAAAGACAAAAAAAATAGCTCTTTAAAAACAAATTTTGGCTCCTAAATTTTGTGTCGATTTCTGATTGGTACTTGCCGGTATAGATCTAGATCTAGATCTAAATTATAACTATAAATAATACTTGATGTATTTTAGGAGGCGGGGATTAAGTGATCACTTAGAATAAGTAGATCTTTTTCAGTCGTTCTGCTGGCTTGACCCCCATATCAAAACAATTTGGCATTTCTTCATATAAACTAATCTGGCACCGAATGGCACAAATTTCAAATCTAGCCAAGACAAATTTCATAGAGAGCCAGTGAAGTAGAAAGAAATCACAACACTGATGCACAATAATTCTTTATTCTTTATTATCCCTTCTTAGATCTACTCAGACATATCTTCTTAGATCTCTAGATGTCACAAATTACAAATCTAGCCAAGACCATGAGTAGAGTGGGGTCTAGAGTCGGTCTTAAAGTATATGTTCAAAAGGCTTCTGGAACTGTATCTGCAAACAGAGCCAATGGATCTTATACGGATAACGTTGTCTACCCAGAAATTCTTTGCAATGGATGTAAGTACCATTATATACAAGTACATTAGTCCACCTGCTTTCCTCACACATTCTAAAGTCCCTATGATGTGTTGCTATTAGATATTTTATGATTTGCCATCCCTCACACTGTTCTTAGAGCAGGTACTTCAACTAGTATATTTTAAACAGAGTTCAACTTGCATAATTTTCTACTCTGCTGTAACTGTTTCAATGGTGTTAGTTATTTTGCCATTCTCAATAAGTAGAAATTGGAAAAGATGAATGTAAGTAGACTTTACTTTTTTTTCAAACTAAGAAATGTCATTGTTAATGTATTTCGAATATTATCTTTTTATCTTCTGAAATCGTAAATGAACATCACACACTGTTGAACTGCTCTCGTGTCCTATATTGTGCCGATTTCACTTAAAATTTTAACTTAGGAAATTCCGAGACGAATCACCTCAGCCGCATCATCTTTTTTGGAGAAGCCAAATTTTCAGCCTTAAGTTAATTTTTATTCAAGCATCAAGATGTAGCCTTCATTCTTTCGTCGAATGTAGGAACTTTTAAAACTAATCAGTGGTTTGGGACCATATTCATGAAATATTTTATCTATTAGTGTGGTATGTCAATATATTAGGTCATTATAGCATCTTACTTTAAAAGATGTTGGAAGTGTATTTAAAAGAATGATAAACAGAAGAAAACGGCCTTGGTGCTGGTAGATGAGCGGCTTCGTAGCCTATTAAATAATATAATTATCTATTTTATTATCTCGATCAACGATCCGCTAAAACTTCGTTGCAAGTTATCCTAAAGGGACTGACCATCAGCCTTATTATCATAATATATTTGAGTTCATCTCCACATACATGTATTGTGGAATCTCTGAGCTTCGATTGCAATCAACTATGCTACCGACAGAGTCATTTTAAACCCTTTCGTGTTAAGAAAAAAAATACGCCTATACCCCATACTTAAGTAAATGATTTCCTCCATGGTGAGGCATTTGCAGCACTAGCACTGATACCGCTGTCGAACCTCGAGTCATTAAGGAATTAAAGCAGAGAAGGTACACAGTGATGTGAGAACTTGATTTTATTCGGAGCGACCTTTAAAAATACCTTAAGCTGGAAAGAAGTAATTCAATAGAAGCAAGCATTGTCATCGTAAATGCTAAATGTTACACATAAAAAATGTAAGCACTAAAATATCAATCACGGTAAAGTATACTGTTGAAAATTTTATTTCGCTCGAATTTTATGTGTACAGTATTTTTTAATAAATTGAGATACATTCTTTTTTCTCCCACAGCAGGACGCTTACCTGAACATGAAAAATACTTAAGAGTTTTTCGTTCTCTTTCAATTAACCCAAGACGTCACATGGAGTTATAATCTAAACAATTTTGCACTACTCTAATATCTTTCGAGATGGCGTGCCGACCTTGATGGCGTTATCTCCCCAGCTTGGGATTTTCTATTGTCTCATTGCAAAGACTAAAAATTGGCGCTTTTATTAGAAGTGTTAGAAATCTAGTCCGGTATTTGTCTGTGTTCAGTTTTTATATTGATCAGTCTTTATGTTGACCACATCACAGCTAGATGGAAGGAAGGACTCTTGGTTATGTCTGAAATAAGCGAATGCTATCGATTTGATGTATGATTAACGCTTTGTCTACGAGCCATACCAAATATGGAGACAAAATTAAAAACAACTTTCTAGTTAGCGTGGAATAAAAGTATGCGTTTTAAACAAAATGATGGGAAGACTAGATATTCCTCTGACCTACTCTGCAACGACTCTCCACGTTTATCCATATTCCTAAAATTTAATTTCCAATTAAAATCCAATTCGCTTGTCCTGTTCGTCTCTAAAGTCTTTACCACCTTAGCCAATCAAAAACATGAACAACTGTATTCCTCAAACCCTTCCCCTTCCCGGATTTTTCTACCTCAACTCGCCGCCCAAACTGATTTCCCATTTACTGTGTTATAACTAACCACTCAAACAACCAATCAGCATTCTTTGTTAATAATCGTTTAAAGCATCAGTGTCGCCTCCTTACCCTCCCCCACATATTGCCTCCTTTTATCATCTCTAAATCCATCCCAATAAATAACAAGCCTTTAGCAAGATGACTGATCTATAATGGTAGCCATTGTAGTTATCCCTTTCAGACCTTGTGCCAGTCTATTTTGTCAGACTAGGGTTCATCCGGTGCACAACACGAATAAGCGGCTCTGCGAGCAAGGGAAAATATTATGCCGGGCGGTTAAGCAAATAGCGCTGTGTTGCCGAGCTCTTGTGTTTTCGTTATTCGTCTTTTAAAGTTGGTCCTGCTTTTTAAACAACCATTCCCGCGAAAGAAGATTTAAAACTAAATGCAGGAGAAGGAGGAGATGGTGGTTACAGATGGATCGAGACCTCAACACATGTAGATAAAGTGTGACAACCGTTTTCGCCATGGAGAGAGACAGACAGACAGAGAGAATGAGGGATAGAGAGGGAGAGCGAAAGAGAGCGAGCGAGAGAGAGAAAGAGAGAGATAGATAGATAGATAGAGAGAGAGAGAGAGAGAGAGAGAGAGAGAGAGAGGCAAAATACGATGAGCACTTGTTTGTCTGTGAGTGCTGGATTCGCAGTCTGAGAGATTCTGAAAGGTCCACTGGGCCGGGGAAATTTCTGCGTTTATAGTGCTAATGTCGTCCAATAATATTTGGCAGTTCGATAAATCAACAAATACTTCCAGCGGGACACGCAGCACTCGCTGGAGGTATAGGGAGGGAGAAAGGCTTAAAGCAGTTACAGAGTAGGGCAGTACAGAATTGTCGATCAAACTGAGTGCGGTATATGGGAGGCGGATTTATTAACAAATAACAAGTTTCCCCATCTGAGGACGCATTATTTTGTACTCACTAAATTTTCACGTTTCCTTCTTTTACGACCGTCACTCTTGTACTAGGGTCATTTGTTTGTCTTCTCACTCCCTCTGCTGCATGCTGGTCCTCTCTTTATCTTAACACTTCAGGGTATTTTGAAAACGTTGGAGGCTTGGTATTTCTGAATTATTTTGATGCCGAAGTATAAACATATCATCGAGAGCGGTTCTAGCAAGCATTAGGGGTTTCCGTAGTCTGGACATTGCTCACCGAAATAGCTGTCTTCTTTGGGAAAAGCAAGTACCAGCCGAGTACATGTGTACATATACAAACTGGGCCCACACGGAGTGTCAGTAGTCCGGTGAGGAATCTTTGGATTTTGTAAGGCCATCGGTACAACAATCAAGAGAATTGATGGATAGGACACGGCTAGCCGGTGTATATACACACCCTATACAATACCATAGACGGGTACAAAAACATCTTTCACATTGGCTAGCGTACACATCGGTCCACAAACAAATGTTTTGGGACAATAACCGTGGAGGAAACGATAGACGGAGTAAAAAGGAAAAAAAAAGAAAGAATATGTTGGAAACAGAAACCCAGGTGAAACTTATGATCAACCCAAGAACAACCGAGAGAAAATGTGGGGAGAAATTACAAGGAGACAGTTGTGTGTCAACAACAATCAGTTTAGTCACAAAAGATCGGAGAATTGGGGTCTTGTTGATGGATGCTGGTACTGTACAGTTTTTCAAGACCACTGTTTGATTCTTCGCGTGTGGGCCAGCCTTTGTGTTGCTATCGGTGTTTCAATTTCTATTGTGCTGTCGGCATTGCTGTTATATAGACAGACACCACTGGCCAGTATTGACTAGCTGGGTCTTTTTTAAACAAAATGGCGGTGGAATTCGGCCGTCTATTTTAAAACGGAACGTTTAATTTCATACTAGTACTTTCATTCGTTCAGATAAACATTGTACTTGGAAAGATAGGAGAAAATATTGATAGGGCATTTTTTTTTCAAATACGTACGAAAAGGAGTAATTTTTGCCAACAATTTCTGGACGGGGTGTTGTTGATTGGGTTTCAGCTTTACAAAGCTTTAAAGCAGAGATTGAGAAGTAGGACCTTTACATATTTATTGTGTCAAGTTTTGAGTTAAAAAATTAAAATTAAAGACAGGCTGGGTTTGAAATCTTTACGGAGGCATTATATTAATCTTCTTGAGATTGAAAAAAAAAAAACAACTTAGCAGGTCCTCTTGGAAACAACAAGGTTAGTCTCGTTTAATCTTATAAAAAAAACTTGTATTTTACGCACCTAGCTAGACCTATACATTCCTTTTTAAATACTGAGAAACCCGTCTATCCAATTGACATCTGATAAATTGCGGATTCTTTCACTCTTTTTAGTTTAATAGATCTCCCTTGCTTTCTGTACGCATTAAGGATAAGGTACTGCTTTGTAAAAACTGTAGGGATATAAAATGGTTGTACTATCAAACGTAACATAGTAGATTGATTTTAGTGACTGCCTGATTGAGACTGTGCACATACGCAAATATTCATTTGGCTATAAGAAGGCGGACGTTCTCAGAAGCTAGAAAAAACACTCTTTTGTGCAATAGGTCAATGAGAATTACGATTATTGGTTTATATATTAATCTGAATATTCAACGCTAACTATAGGTAGAATAGCTAAATACAAGACCCACTACTTTTCGATCAAATAATGAAACTCTCTGTAGAAATAGGATAATCCTACCAACCACAATCAAGTAAAGGAGGTAATTTTCTTCCAGCAGAGATAGGGTACACTCGTAGCCCCATAGATTTCTATTGGACCATAAAATCCATGTCTTTGGTTGACAATCTTGAACAAAGAATACTTTTTTTCATGTAAGAGCTGAGGTATTTAAATTTACCACCACAGAGTTCTATAAGTAGCTTCCCTTTCAAAGGTGCCAATCAAATCTCCCACTTTTCCATTTTTAACTTTAGAAATACACATTTTTGTTAAGAAAACGGGGTGATCGGTGGAGTTTAACACCCTTTTATCGATTTTACCTGAGGGTGCAATTCCCAGTAGCACAGAATTCATGTCTAGTTTTAATCTTTTGCCACTTTCAGAGCATATTCTGTTCTTTTTTTTCCGCAGAGGTTTTACTAGCGAACAACTGTAAAAAAAAGTCCTCAATGAAATCTGGTTCCTTACAGCGCGTGAATAATTGATTGCCTGATTTACCCATTTTACACAATAAGATGTTGGTAACGTAGATATTGTTTAAGATTTTCCAATGCAGCACTCGGAGACGCGTCTCTTTAGTAACGTCTGTTGCTAGTGTCCAATGCTTCTCACTAAGGCTCACATTAAGTTTTCTCTCCGTATGAGGAATCATTTATTTCTATCAATGTCTCAAATTTATTTTTTTCCAATTTGTCCAAATAAAGATTTTTAAAAGTCATTTCATTTTGATTTTCGTCTACTGGGCCTATCATGTGCCGTGAAAATGAGTTTACTATTAAGTAATACAGTGGAATCCACTTAAAGTCAAGACCTTTAAAGAAAACTCTTGCTTAAAGTCAACTTTGTTTTGAAGTCCCATTTTGTATATCTTTATATTTTTGTAATGGTTAAAGTCAACTTTTGCTTAAAATCAACCCACATTTTCGGTCCCGATGTGTTGACTTTATCAGGATCCACCTGTAGTCAAGTTGAATGTTTGAATAGTACTGATACCCCAAGGAGCGTCATAAGTCTATCGTCAGCACATGCATCTCTCGCACATAAAATCTCAATATCTCACGATCTATATGGGCTTTGGTGAGTTGTGCTTTATTTTTATATACATTTGCAGTGTATTTGTTGTAAAACAATGGTTAATTAGTTATGTTCCCAGCACAAGAGCTTGTTTTTTTTTAATTTTATAAGATTACTCACAAGTATGGTTGTTGTTTTTTTCTTGCAATACTGGACTTAACCTAGTTTCTCTTAAATTTGGTGTTTTCCTAAAACTTGATATTTTGCGGAAATTTTTTGAATTTTCGAATAAGGTACATTGTCCCTCAAGTTCTAAAAAAAACGAAAAAAAATGAACTGGTTTTAGAGGTACCGGTACGAAAATGGAAACGGAAATTTCTTCAAAAAGTTTTGAAATAAGTTTAAGAAGCAAATTCCCAGTTTGCTCCAAACTATTAATTTGGTCATCTTGTATACACACTATTTATTTAAACTGATAATATGTCTTCTATTGTTTTTTATATCTCTAAGTACGATTACGCCTTTTCAACTTCTAAACTTCTTGTTTATTTACGAAGCTAAAAATATAGCTTCTTATACCCTTAATCGTTTCAGAATCATATTGCCACTTGTTTTCATAAACATTTAAAGCAATTGTTATTGAATTTATGTGTTTTGCATGTCGTAAACCTTGAGCCAAAATATTTTATTTTAACCTAACAGCCTTTTCTAATATATATGAAATAACAAGTTTTCCTTTAGATTTTTATGTTAACAGATACATGTATTTCGAAAGCTACATTATGTTAAATCAGAGAACATTATTCTTCATGATCAAGTGCCACACTGGTCAGCGATAATGGTTCTCCAGTTCTCTCTTTCAGCAGCAGCTCGCCTGGCCCCCGTACTCTCACACGAGTGAGTTCATCCACGACATCGAGAAACCTCTCTCTCTCTCTCTCTCTCTCTCTCTCTCTCCCTCTCTCTCTCTCTATCTCTATCTCTATCTCTATCTCTCTCTCTCTCTCTCTCTCTCTCTCTCTCTCTCTCTGTTTTCTCCTGCTCCGTTTGACAAATTAGTTCCAGTAGTAACAATAAATTTCAACTGCCGTCCCCTCTAAAAATGTCCCAAAATACTTCTTGTCTCGTGCATACTGTCTTTTTATCATTTTCTACTAGTTTTGCCCTATTTTAAAACTTTGATTTGTTTTCTTTGCAGTCGGTGGAGTTTTTGCCACATAGAACATTAAAAAATATGAAAAAGAAAACCGACCCCCCCCCCCCCAAAAAAAAAGAGCTACAAGTCTATTAAAGGCCAAATTATCAATCTCGAATATTTCAAAATCCACTTCGATAACATGTAGGCCTAGTTTAAACTTAAAACTAGGCCAGTCTCTTCAGAAAAAAATTTGCCTTAAGTTTTCTTTAGATCTATATTCAATCTGGAAAATAAGTCTCTGAAAATCAAATGTGATCAATAAAAAACCAGAATAATTGCAGAAGACTGTTTCCATTTGATTTTTAACTGTTTTATTCTAGGTATGGCTAATTTTTAAAATATGACATCGCCACCTAGAGTTCACTCGTTCATTGTTAATGTTAAGATCATTGCGCCAGTTGTTGTAAAAGAGCCTATGCTGCGTCTAGCGTGCTTCACTTAATTTTCTTCCTAAGGTTTTATATTTAATTTTTTTTTTCTTTTTGTTTAAGCTTTGGCTTTGGAAACTCATGTACGGTCGAAGTATGCGTTTGAAGACAAATCTCTCACATAGAATAAACAATCTGCAACATCTGTATCAGGCTGAACTTTATTAAACTCCACCTACAATTACATAGTAATAATATTGTGTGGTTGTACTTGACCTTGGCAGGCAGAAAAGAAGCAAAACACACCAGGGGAGATACCAAGTACTTTAAACGAACCCAAAAGACACATGAATTAACTCCCTTGTTAAAATATCATGGTATCGGTTTTTACGAAGAGACATTCAGGGTAGTTATTCGTTCTCAGTTTTATGTTCCTGTTTTATTTTTTTTTAAGAGATAGAATATTTTCATAATAGCTTTCAGGTTATGGCAGTTATACAAATTTATATATTGGGTTTTTTCAATGTCGTTAAAATTTGTATTTATAAACATTCTCGTTTTGTTTGTGTTTTTTGGGAGTCTTAACACAGAGAGGCAAACCTAGTGAGATCTGTTTAACAGTGACAGGGCCGCTCCGGTATTCTTGTTATGGCCATTCTCTCTCTCTCTCTCTCTCTCTCTCTCTCTCTCTCTCTCTCTCTCTCTCTCTCTCTCTCTCTCTCTCCCTCCCTCTCTCTCTCTGTTCTTCTTCTTCCTCATCATCATCGTGGTTATTATTACCATCTCCATCGGTTATCATGTTTATAACGATTTTATTAGAATTCACTACATTATGCTATCAAAAAGCTCAAAACTGTACTTAGTTAACATTTTTATGCTTTTCGTTTTATATAGTTTCTTTTGTTGTTTGCAGAACTTTCATGGTTTAAAACCTTTTTGTATTTAAGCCTCAATTATACGTTCAAACGGTTTTGATAACATTTCGTGATACGCAGTTAGTGAATCGAATGTAAAAGAAAACCTAACTTTTACTAAGGGGTTGTACGCATTTCATAATTATGCATGAGTCCAACCAGCCTCGCTATTATACCCTCAAAAATCGTCGCATGCTTAGCTTACAAGGTCAACGGAAATTCCAGATTGATCAAGTTATTGTGTACCGGTAAATAGTTGATAGACATGAAAAAGGAAGTGTGGGACAAAATCATGGGTTTTAGTTTTTAGTAGATACGCATTATCACATGTAATTCGTGAATACCCGTAAGATTTTATTAATTTCATTAGGATAGATGAGATTAGGCATTTGCTGGAACCGGCATTGCAGCTGTTTGCTAAGCAATCAACCATAATGTGATAGTAAGACAATAGAAGTCGTTTTCATCATGACAAGATGAATAGCACTTTAGCAGTAGATTGATGAGCTCTCTTTTTAATAGCCCATAAGTACAAAAATTCCATTTTAATAAAATTTACAGTAAAACAAATGCATAGTAGCCTAAACACAATTTATACTAGTTCGGGGAAGATCGCCAAGTTCCGTCTTTTGGCGATGTAAACACTAGGCCCAGAAGTTGTTTTTTTTTTTTCTTGATGCTATAGAAAACAGGCAAATATTATCTTGATAATGGTAGCTGTAATCGTATTGTCCCGTGCGGTTTTTCATTACATCTTCCTTCGTTTTTTTTCTCTTTTGATTAAGACCAGTTCATATCTTTAAAATACATTTGCAGCTTGTTTTGATTATTGACAGGGTATACGAAATTTACTTAGATTATCTGAGAATTTTCCAGGTGGCCACTTAACCTACTAGAAATTAGAATGTTGCAGAATTTAGAGAAGTTTGCGAAAGTGAAATCTCACCCCTGGGTGGAATAGAGAGGCGTCATGATGTTGAATGTTGCACCATCGCACCGGTCAAAATACCAGTTTTAGTGCATAACGGTTTACATGATCGCTACTGGTACCTGACAGTTTAAATTTTCTTTTTACTTCATTTCTCTGCCAAATGCAGCACTGGTGTTGTTAATCGACTTAGGAATTGCGTTCTTGCTAACACAAGGACCGTATTCTTTACAAAGCTTTACAAGGTTTTCCTAAGCTTTTTCCTTTAAATAATTATAGTTCCCATTATAAACAATTGGCTGATCGGTAGTCTTCAATAAAATTTTGATATCGACTCATGATTTCATAAGGGCAGTGTAAATCATTGGCCTAGCGACAAATAGTGTACAAGAACTGAAGGAAATAGACCTAGATTTACTGATTTAGCCCTATGTAACCAAGCCTAGACGTAGCAGTTTAATGTTCCGCACGCATTGACACACCGAGACTACTCGTATTCTAGACCGAGGCCCAATCTGTCTAGACCTTAGAATAATACGGATAGAAGGCTTGCGCTGGGTATGACATCA